>VMDO01012282.1:0-62902 GCA_007922755.1 Pedetes capensis | reverse complement strand
TGATTATCTTTCTAACTTCTACTTAGGAATGAAGCGGTAGTATGTGGAACAGGTAACTACGTGAGTAACATTTCAAGAAATCAAGTTATATTTTCTTACATTTCCTGCCAATTTCTTAATCCACTAGCAGCTTTAAGCATTAGTAATTCAAGATGTAAATATGAAAATTTGAATATTGAGAAGTAACCTAACAATCTCAAATGCATGATAAAATTTCTAAACATGAGATTAAAATTACTGATGAAAAATTCTAAACTATTGGTTTTCTAGATGCATCCAACAAATTTTATTTGATTCTAATAGTCTGTCCTTCATTATTCATACATTAATTTATTTTAAAATATAATAGGACTTAGAGTCAGAGTATTGATGGCAATAAAAAGAATATACTACTTGCATATATTCTGCATAAAATTGACTGAATATATCTATTGGATTACCTCTATGTACATCAACAGGTCTATTCCCTAATTGGCTTCTGTGAAAAATGTTGTAGATTTTTAATTTTCCATAAATTATCTTAATTTATGGTGTCCTTGGCTTCCAAGTAAGCTTGAATTTGAGATCTGACCCTGGGTAGCCTCAGTATACATATGATTTCCTTTGTTTGCATCTAGTCAAAGCTTTACCAGGAACTAAAGTCCATGTAGTGATCAGGTGATGTGGCAAAGACTCAAATACTCATGCTGCTCTTGCCCAGAACCTGCTCCTAAAAAAGATACTCATTGAAATTCCCTCTAATCCAGGTTCATGTATGTAGGTTCCTGTTGGCTAGGCATGGGCAAGCCCCAAGCAGTTTCCACAGAGTGACAAAAGAACAAAAGGCCCATCACAGTCTTAAAATAATATGGATGTGCCACTCTAGAAACACTACTAAAACATGTTGGAGCTTGGAAAGTAGAGCAGACACTTGCATAATCAATAAAATGAAACTTTTGCTATAATAAAAATTGCCCAATTTCTATAACAATATTTTCAGTGCTGAGGAATATCACACAAATGCTTATATACATGAGTACTAACTAACACTTGGGAGTGATAGAAATCTCACAAAAATAAAAGAGAAATAAATAATGCACCAATTAGTAAGATTTTTTTTAAAAAACTATTTTATTAGTGAGAACTGGAATCTTTTTAAATTGTGCGTTTTATCTAGGAGTAGAGTCTGGATGTACTAAATGTTACTGACACTGTGACTGAATCTGGCTTTACATTTTCTCTCACCAGAGCTTACATTAAAGTGGGAGGCAGTTGGTAGTCTTTGGAATTCAATATGTTCAAATCACATAATTTTATGAAATTTAACCTCTCTGAACGATGGCTTCCCCAACTGTAAAAGAAGATAGAAGGATGGCTCTGTTTAATTTTTGTGAAAATTAACATCATAAGGTTTTGTTGTTGCTAATCTCAGATGCTTATTTCTATGGCTATAGAAAATTAATTAAATTTTAAAATTAAGCCTTTTAAACTAAATATGTGATTTTGCATTATATGTTGTATTGTCTCCTCAAAAGAGTTGTTATACAAGTACATAAGTGAGCAAAAATGTAAACGTAATGTAATGCTCTCTTCTGTGTTGCTGCTGCTGCTGCTGCTGCTGTTGTTGTTGCTGTTGTTGTTGTTGTTGTTGTTGTTGTTGTTGTTAGGTGCCATTGAGTTATGTCCAACTCATTGCAACCCTTATAGGGTTTTCAATGGCTGATTTTTTTGAGATTGCCTCTGGAGTGGATTGCCATGTCCTCCCATTTTTGTGGTGTTGGGAATCAAACTCAGGATATCAGAGACTTCAGAGCGGTGCTCTACCAACTCGGCTAAATCCCAGCCCCCTCTTCTATATTAAGGGATGACTTTTTAACATTCTCTAGTGTCATTAACCCCTTGTGTCTGTTAGCTTATTGTGCTACAGGGGCTTGCATGTTGATGTGATGGTGAAAGCTATGCCACTAGTATTTCAGATCGCAGAGAGACACTATCAAATAAAGTGCCAGAAAATGAGTTCTCAGGCTGGAAGGCATTTGAGAGATGACTGGGGAAAAGTTGCATCCTCAAAATAGAGTTGACCTTAAAAATGGAAACAGAGTAATGACCCTGGCACCTCCATTTGCTGGTGTGGCATAACTCAAAATAAGAAGAAACGTAGTGTTTGCAATAATGGACTCAAACATAAAAAGGTTGTTTACCAAGCACAGTGTTGGGTAGAGTTTCATTCTGTTATACATAGGGTAACTATGAGTTGGACCCAGCTGGCCAGCACCTAACAACAACAAGAAGTATTCTTAAAAATTTTAAATGCCTTAAAAATACTAAAAATTGCCTTTTCAAAGGTATATTTTAATATAATAATAGCATTTATAAATTATCATTATTATGCTATCTTGTGTCATTTGTAGAATAATGTGTGCATTTTAATTTCAAACTTCACCATCATGCAATAAATTTCTCATAATGTTCAGTGTGTAAGGGAGCCAGAAACCAGCTATTGACTTAATGTTTTCAATGTTTTTGTATTCTCTTGGCTGAAGTTTGACCCTAAAGGTTGAAAACTAATGTACTGATCATCAATAAATTAAGGGATATGTAAAAGTAGGATGGAATAAAATTGGCTTTGCCTTTATTCTGTTTTTCTATCCTGGACTTTAAGAAACTCAATCCTCGTTGCTATTTCCAAGCCCTTGGGGGTTTAAGAATGAACTCAAGAAAATAAATGTAAATCAAAGAGATTGGAGTGCAGGGAAAGAGGGAATCTTCAGGGTGAGAGCATCTCTATTCCATCTGTATGTACTGATACCAGAAGGCAGTAAGATGAGTAGAAATAGCTTCCATCATCTCAAATGTAGGGAATGATTACCCAGCAGGGTTTTTCAGACTATTGAAAACTCTAGGACATCCATACTACCTCCTGCATAAAAAGTCCTCATCATTTGAGTTCTCTATGAAAACCAGAAAGGCATGATCTTTTGTTATCAAAACACCTTTTCTTGCAGCAGCCCTTCAATATTTTCAATTCTAGTAGAAATGACAACTGACTATATAGTAGAAGCATCAAATGGGGCACTACCTTGAAAATCTTCACAATATATATTTCACCCTTCAAGTTTTATATAATTCAATGACAATAATCAGTAAAAATTCTATTATAAGCATTTACAATCTCACTTATCCTTTATAAAATGTCTAAAAAGAATGCAGCCTTATGGGATTAATAAAGACTCCATATCAAAGAAAGCTAAAACAATACACTCCAAAAATGCAGCTTTCATATTATGATTATAATATGATATTGGTATGAGACATGGGATTTTATTAAATTATCCTCTGAGAAATAAAAATCATTAATGAAAATTAATGTTTTTTTAATTCTGTACATAAATAAAATCTTTTCCCCCTTTATGAATTACTGGTTGCACCTAAAATATAATGTTGGGCTGGGGTATAGGTTTATGATAAAGCACTTCCCTAGCATATGAAAGGCCCTGCTTTACATCCCCAGCACTACAAAAACAGAGATGCCAAAAAATGTATACACACTTTAAGAGATGTCTGTCATGTCTTTCCAGCAGCATAGGGTCAATGATTGGGAGAAATTAACCACTTAGACACCAAGATTTAGTGTGTAGTAGATTGAGGAGGGGGCAGTGCCTTTGGGTGCTCTGCCTCCAAGTGAATATCTCAAGTCCTTGTATTAGGCTCTTATGATAGCATTAAGCATTCTTATGAGTCAAGCAAAGTCTAGGATTACCATGAACTTTAAAAATCAACCAAGGTCTTCTGGGACAGGGAAGTATTATTTATTATTTATGTGAGCATGCTCTGCCCACTGCACATAGGCAGTGCTGATCATAGGCAGAGTCTTCAAAGCAGGGTCTGCACCCAAGTTCAGAGAGATAACAGGAGGGACTTTCAACCTTGGAAAGCTTCCACGGGCTGGGGCCTTTCCTGTACAAACAGCTAGATCCTACCCTAGCTGTTTTTCCTCAGTTTCTCCAGCCATCCAGCCATGCCTTCCATTACAGTATCTATGTATTACTTTTCAAAGTTGAATTGAATTACAATAGCAGTGAGTACCAAGATGTTTGTTCAAAAGATGGTGTTGCTCAAATGAATACTGACATCACCATGCAACAGGCAGAAGAGACATAGAAAATGGTAGAAGCACAGTTGTCACTCAAGGAGCACAAGACCATTTTGAAGGACAGAGACTGGGTAGTTTGTCTGGAAGCGAGAAAAATCTTTCAATTGCTGCTGGATAAGTAGTGTTTAAATTGTTCTAGCCAAGTTTCCACCACTGTAGACTGCACCAGAACAAGATATGAGGCAGATAATTAAGTTATGACTTCTAATTTTATTTTACATAAATGCTTTTTCTTATCTATACATATTGTATGAACATTTCCTTAATAAATACTCATCAATGGCTTACTTGTTTGGTATTTGTGACTATAACTAATACACATCTAATTTAGTTAAGGAAATTTAATGTACCTTATCTTCTAGAGTCACAAACATGTAGACACCAATGGCCTACAAACTTGACAAAGCCATACCTCGGAATATATCAACATATCATGTAAACAATAGCATAATCCTCATAACCATTTATGAACTAATATATTTTCATTTAAATGTGCATGCACATGTATTTTCTCATTCCCAGTATTTTTTGGACTATCTGAAAATTGAGGAAAATACATTTATTATCTAGTGACATTAAGAAGTTTAAAGACCAGGAAATGTATCTCCTTCATATATCGTTAGAAGTGTAGGGCACTGAGAATCTCTGAATTTGTTGTTGTTGTTGTTAGGTGCCGTCGAGTCGGTATCCAGCTCATAGTGACCCTCATAGGGTTTTCAATGGCTGAGTGCTTCGGGATTGCCTTGGGAGTGGATTGCCAAGCCCTTCTCCTCTCTGAATTTAGAATACAAAAATTCTCCACCTCTCATTTATGGAAAATACAAAAACTCCCCACCACTCATTTTCCAAAAATCTGTGGGAATATTAAAATTGCACTGCAGTATTTGGCTTCTTCCAGTATTGTGGAACTCCACAGATATCAGATTTATTTTCTCTTCACAGCTTTCATATAAGCAACCAATGTATCACATATTTCCCATTCAATTCTCCAATATATACTATGAACCAAGACATCGACTAGGCAGAAAACTGTGCCCAAGAACTATTGATGATAGTGCCCCATATTCCCAAAAGCTTACCTTGAAATTTAGTCATTACAGTTGTGAATGCTGTGAACGAGAGGAACTGTTTTGTTGTTGCTGTTGTTGTTGTTGTTGTTGTTGTTTGATGTCATAATTTGTTTATAGTTTTACCTGTAAGTTAATGATTCCTGATTCAGTTGATGGATAAGAAAATGAGTTCCAGGCTGCGAGTGGTGGTGCATGTCTGTAATCCCAGCAACTCAGGAGGCAGAGGCAGGAGAATTGCACGTTGGAGACCAGAGGCAGTCTGTGTAATTTAGCAAGACCCTGTCTCAAAAAGTAAAACAATGGGCTAGGCGTGCAACTCAGTGGTCCAGGACTGGCAAAGCATGCAAGCACAAGGCCCTGGGTTCAACTCTTAGTGCCGAAAAAAAAAAAGAAAGAAAAGAAAAAGAAAAACAAAGAAAATGAGTTCTTTGGCTACGGATGTAACTCAGTGGTCAGCGGTAGATTTCTTGCTTAGCATGAACAAGGCCTTATATTTCTAGATTTTATTCCTACCACTAAAAAAAAAAAAAAGAAGGCAGGGATTGTGGATTGGATTAGGAAATTATACTCATTTATTAAATTTTCTGCTCTACTTTTGTTGACCTAAACAGAGAAGCATTAAAACCTCATATATACATAGATGGTCTGCAAAGCCTCTCACACACAATTCCCCATACCCAGTTGAAAATATTATATTCACATTTTTATTTTTTAATTTTACTTTTAATATTATTTTATTTAATTTAGCAGTACTAGGGGACTGACCCCTGGGTCTCATGCATACTTTGCAAGTGGCCTACCACTCAACTACACCACGAATCCCTTTTCTATTTTTTATAGTGAGACAGGGTCTTGCTAAATTACAGAAGCTGCCTCTGGTTCCAAACTTGGAAAACTCCTGCCTCTGCTTTCCAAGTTGCTGGGATCACAAGTGTTCGCCAATGTGCCCAGCTCTTACCCAAATCCTTTTTAAAAGTATAGTTCTTAGCAACAAACAAAATACTGTTTCTAGTTTTAATATCATCTATAAATTTCCACCTTGAAACATTTAACTAAATATCTTAAATATATATTAAATTGGTGCTAGCAATTTTGGCCCCCATGTGTCTGTCAGCTTGTCTGGCTGTGGGGGCTTGCATATTGCTGTGATGTTGAAAACTATGTGGCCCGTATTACAGCTACCAGCAGGGTTTCCCATGGTGGACAGGTTTCAAATGAGCTTCTAGATTAAGACAGACTAGGGAGAAGGATCTGACAGCCTACTCCTGAATTAATTAGCCATTGTAAACCTATGAATAACAGAAAAACACTGTCAGATATAGTGCCAGAAAATGAGCCACCCAAAGTTGGAAGGCATTCAAAAGATACTGGGAAAGGATTGCCTCCTCACAGTAGAATCTACCTTAATAACAGGAATGGAGGAGAGTCCCAAGGACCACCATATGCTGAAGAGGCACAACTCAAAGTAAGGAGAAGCAACTGTAACATGCACTAATAATTGGAATGGGGAATGCACATAGTAAGAATCTAGGAAAATTAGAAATCATCAAAAGGTAAATGGAGCACATAAACTTCATTCTAGGCATCAGTAAGCTAAACTGGACTGACACAGGCCATTTTGAATCAGATAATCATATGGTCTACTGTGCCAGGAATGACAGATTAAAGAGAAATGGGAATGCACTCATCATCAACAAAGATATCTCAAGATCAGTCCTTACATATAATGCTGCCAGTGATAGATAATATCCAGTAACCTATAAGGAAGGCCAGTTAATATGACTATTATTCAAATTTATGCACCCACCAATAATGCTACAAATGAAGATAGGGAAGATTTTTACCAGCTTCTACAATCTGAAGAGATCAAACATGCAATCAGGATTTACTGATAATTATTGATGAGTGGAATGCAAAAGTTTGAAAAAAGAGAAGGCTCAGTGAGAAGTTTCCTAAAATAATTAACCATTGAAAACCTATGAATAACAGAAATGATGCTGGAGATCCTATGACAGAATTTTGTCAGACTAATGACCTTTTCATTGCAAATACATTTTTTCACCAACATAAACAGCAACTATACACATAGACTTCACCAGATGGAATATGTAGGAACAAAATTGACTACATTTATGGAAGGAAATGATGGAAAAGTTCAATATCAAATGTCAGAAGAAGACCATTGCTGATTTTGGATCAGACCATCAATTGCTCATATGCAGGTTCAAACTGAAACTGAAGAAAATTAGAACAAGTGTATGAGAGCCAAGGTATGACCTTGAACATCTCCCATCTGAGTTCAGAGACCCCCTCAAGAACATATTTGATGTGTTAGACACAAATGATCAAAGACCAGACAAGTTGTGGCATGACATCAAAGATATCATTCATGAGAGCAGCAAAGATTATTAAAAAGATGGGAAAAAAGGGAAAGGCCAATTTACATGTCAAAAGAGACTCTGAAACTTTCCCTTGAATGTCAAACACATAAAGTAAAAGGAAGACATGATGAAGTTAAGGAACTAAACAGAAGATTTCAAAAGGCAGCTCAATAAGACAAAATCAAATATTATAAAGACATGTGCAAAGAACTAGAGATAGAAAACCAAAAAGGAAGACAAGCCCTGTTTCTTCAAGCCTAAAAAATTGAAGAAAAAAATTCAAGGTTTGATTGGCAATAGTGAAAGAAATAGGGAAAATATTAAATGATGCAGGAAACATCAAAAGAAGATAGAAAGAATATACAGAATCATTATACCAGAAAGAATTGGTGGGTAACTAATCATTTCAAGAAGTTGCATATGATCGGGAACCAATGGTTCCTAGTTGTATTGAAGGATGAAGTGGAAGCTGCCTTGAAGGAATTGGCAAAACACAAGGCTCCAGGAATTCATTGAATACCAATTGAGATCTTTCACCAGATGCAGCATGGGAGGTGCTAACATGTTTGTGCCAAGAGATTTGGAAAGCAACTACATAGCCAATTAACTGGAAACAATCCCTATTTGTGTCTATTTTCAAGAAAGTGGATCCAGTGAAATATGGAAATTATCAAATAATATCATTACTATCACATGCAAGCAAAATTTTGCTAAAGATCTTTCAAAAGTGACTGGAGCAGTATCTATAGAGGGAAATGGCAGAAAATCAAGCTGGATTCAGAAGAAGGAAAAGAACTAGGGACATTATTGCTGATATCATATGGATATTAGCCCAAAGCAGAGAATACCAGAAAGATATTTGTGTTTTATTGATATGCAAAGGCATTTGACTATGTTGATCACAACAAGTTGTGTATAAGTTTGCAAAGAATGCGACTACCAGAGTACTTAATTGTACTCATGAGGAATCTGTACATGGACCAGGAGTCAGTGGTACAAACAGAACAAGGAAACACCTTCTGGTTTAAAGTCATGAACGGTTTGTCAGGGCTATGTCTTTTCACTGTACCTCTTCAATCTCTATGCTAACCAAATAATCTGACAAGTTGGACATTTGGAAAAAGCATCATGATTAGAGGAAGACTCATTAACAACCTACATTATGCAGATGACCCAACTCTGCTTTCTGAAAGTGAAGAGGATTTGAAACATTTACAGATGAAGATGAAAGAATCTAGCATTCAGTATGGATAGCACCAATTCCTTCAAGGCATCAACAAAACAAAAATCACTACAACTGGGTTTATACACAATTTGATTATAAATGGAGAAAAGTTTGAGGTTGTCCAAGATATTGCTTTACTTAATTCTACAATCAACACCCACAGAAGCAACAATCAAGAAATCAAGACCTATTGAAAAGTAAAGATGTTGCATTGAAGATGAACATGGGCCTGACTCATGCCATGATATTTTTAGTTGTGTCATATGCTTCTGAAAGTTGGACATTGAATAAGGGAGACAAGAGAAGAACTGATGGTTTTGAATTATGGTGCTGCAGATGAATATATTGTGTATACTATGGATAGCAAAATGGGCTGGGATTTAGCTCAGTTGGTGGAGCATCTCTCTGCAGTCTCTGAGGTCCCGAGTTCAATTCCCAGCACCGCAAAAATGGGAGAAGGATATGGCAACCCATTCCCAAGGCAATCCCGAAACAATCTGCCATTGAAAACCCTATGAGGGTCCTTATGAGTCAGACACAACTCCATGGCACCTAACAACAACAACAACATGGATAGCAAAAACAACCAACAGATCTGTCCTAGAACAAGGGCAACCAGAGTGCTCCTTGGAAACAAGGATGTCTAGACTGTGTCTTGCATATTTTTTAAGGAGGGACCAATCCCTGGAGAAGGTCATAATGTTTGGGAGAGTAGCAAGTTAATGAAAAAAAAGGAAAACTCTCAACTAGAAAGATTGACACAGTGTCTGCAACAATGGGCTTAAACATAAAAAGCACAGTGTGCCTGGCACAGAATCCAGAAGTATTTCCTTCTGTTGTACATATGATCACTATGAGTCAGGCCCAACTCAACGGCACCTAACAACAACAAGCAATTTTGGTTCCTTGACACCTTAATCCCCTAACTTAAAGAAAATCTTTTTTACTAATATATAACATTTTTTCCAAATGATCAATTGGTAAAGGAAAATATATGGGAGATACACACATACATACACACACACACACACACATATAGATATATAGATATGTGTGTGTGTGTGTGTGTGTGTGTGTATAATTATTGCAAATTCCTGGAATCCTTTTATAGAAGATAGTGATGTTTATTTGGAGAGAAAATTTGATTTTTACTATTACTAAGAATCCTTTTGGATAGATACAATTTAATAATATAATGATAAGTGAATTAAAATATATTTTCTCTCTATCAGCTAGTTTCTATTATATTTGTTGTTGTTGTTAGGTGCTGTCGAGTTGTGTCTGACTCATAGTGACTCTTATAGGGTTTTCAATGGCTGGCTGTTTCGGGATTGCCTCAGGAGTGAGTTGCCACATCCTTCTCCTGTTTTTGTGGTGCTGGGAATCTAACTCAGGACCTCAGAGACTGCAGAGCAGTGCTCTACCAACTGAGCTAAATCCCAGCCCTCTATTATATTTATGATGATGAAAATCTCTAAAGCTAATTATCTCATTTGAAGGAGAAACAATTTGATGGCTTAGCAAAAGCAAATAAATTGGTATCAGGATTTTCAGCTGTTTCCTCCATGCCAAATCTAAAAATTAAAGTTGTTTTAGATCAGCTTTACAAATTATCTGACAATTAGTTTGGAACTTTACAGCAGAAAAATAAAAAAAGAAGAAAGAAAATGAGAAGCAGATGGGCTTATACCTCTTCAGAGAAGAACTGTCTGTTTCTCCTTATGATCAACAGAAAATGAAGAAAGGAAAATGGAATAGAACACCCAGGATTTCACACACATTGCTACACTGTCATGTATTCATTAAATAGCCATATATATTCATATTAGAACACACATTCAGTATGTTAATACCATCATGTTTGAAGGCTTCTTTTTAGGTTTGATTGAAGTTAATTGAGTAGGCTACATTTAAGTTACTTAAGGTAGATATTAACCTAAATCTTATTCGCAGTCTAAAGTTTATGATATTCATATAGTATTTGGAGAAAATAGAAATTTTGACTTAATCGTACGTTATTTCACCTGCAACATATAAACATTTGAGCAAACCATAACACACTAAGTAGCAGGCAGAGTGGTGCATGCTTTAGTCCCAGCAATTTGGGTGGTGGAGGCAGAAGAGATGGTAAGCTTATGGCCAGAGGCAGCCTGCGTAATTTATCAAGACACTTTTTCAAAACAAAAATAAATAAGTAAATAATAGGCTGAGGGCATGAGCTCAGTGGTAAAGCACTTGCAAAGTATGTGCAGGCTCATGGGTTCTACCCTCAAGTATTACACACAGAAAAAAGAAACCTAAACTGACTAACTAAATAAATATAAAAATCACTCAAAGATAAACTCACTGCACCCTAAACTGTTTTACTTTTCTCTGCTCCTTGTAAAAAACACAATATATTTAGCAACAATCACTCATCTCCAAAATCCTAAGCTCACTGTGGTAGAAGTACCTAATTGTCATCAATATTAATGAAATCTTTTATTAATGGCAGCACCCAGATTGAGGGAATTTGATGCTGACAAAATTTAAAGTGAAAGAAACAAAAGAGTAACTAAAATAAAATTTTAGGGTTTGTGAATTCTTTGTCCTGCCTATACTACAATATTGGACTAAATGTAGTCCATTAAGGTGCTAAAAATAGACTTGCTTGCCATTCAATAAAGCCTTTCCTTCCATTCTCCATCACACTGACATATGCTGCAGAAATACATCAAGTCATGATCTTTAGATTCCTAGAACATTCATCATCTCATTATTTCTCAGGTTTTATTTCTTTTATATCTTTATTGATCTTGGCAGTTTGTGCCATTTTCCCAGTCTCTTCCTGGTATACTATCACACCAACAAAATACATATGGCCCTGAACCTTTTATAAAAGTTATTAATGCCAAAAATCATATTTTTGCTGAATTATATTGCAATCAAGTATTCTTATAAGTAATTTTATTTCAAGCTAAAATATTTGCATTGCATTTTCACTATTTCATGTCAAGAAACTACAAACAGGCATCTGTCTTTCTCTATTTCAAAATAACATCTTTTTTCAAATGCAATACTTGCATTTCAGTAAGCAAGTATTCCCATGTAAATATCCTGTATTCGCTCCTGCAGCAGTCTGGGCTTTATTACCTGTCCATGAGTAACTTTTCCTTATTTCATTACCCATGAATACTCATATACTGTCTTTGACAAATCTCTCAGATCCATTCTTTTCCCTGTCTTCCAATTATGTTGCTTGGTTTAGGAACTCATAATCCACTTGTTGGGCAGGTGCAAGAGGCTGTTAAATAGTTTCTGGCTTCCAATCTTGCCATGTTTCCACCTTCATATAAATGCTAAAATGGATTTTTGAAACATACAAGCCAATTTATTTGATGCTTTATTCAAAGTTTTCTACTTCACCCATAATAGTATCTTCTATATTGGGCTCCACAGACTAGCAATTGAAATCCAGAATGAGATTAGAAGCTAAACAAAAGGTCCCTGGACATATAAGCTTAGGAAACTGTGGATATAACTATTTTCATTACTGTAAGCCTGTCAGAGTATTTACATGTTATAGGCATTTCCAATATACAATAGAGTAGTAGAGCATACAACATTTCCTAAACACATTTGTTCATAAATCTGAGGCATAGGCAGGGGGTATCATAAATGCTGATGAACAGAATTTGAGAAATGTTGGCCTATGCCATAATTTCAAAATCTCATGTGTGGAAATATGAATGCCTGTGCTCCTGCCCACTTCTAAAACCTGACTCATGGACTCTGCTATCTCCAGTTATTCTCGCCACAATGAAAAACCTGCAGTGCCTCCATTGTGATCATGCCTCCTATTATGTGTGACTAATAGGCTCTCTGCTGGGAAAGCTCCTGCCCCAATCTTTAGAATTAGCTTGAAGATCATATTCTTTAATCTGATAGTTTCTTGCATCTGTTCTTTAAAGTTATTTGAGAAATATCTATCTACAAGGGAGGCCCTGATATTAGATAGATAGATAGATAGATGAGCAGTTGGACCACCGTGGCATCCAATCCTGCCAGATCTTGGATGCTGAGCAAGGTCAAACATGGTTAGTACTTGGATGGGAGACATCCTGGGTACACCAGGTGCTGTAGGATTTGGCGAAGGACCTGGCAACCCACTGCCAAAAAACAATCAGCCATTGAAAACCCTGTGAATAGCAGAGAATCACAATAGTGTTTCACCTGTTGTACATGGGGTCAATAGGAGTCAAACACTGACTCAACAGCACCTAACAACAACAACAACAACAACAACAACAACAACACACACACACACACATCAGTTGGTAGAGCACTGTGCTGCAGTCTCTGAGGTCCCTGAGTTCAATTCCCAGCACGGCAAAAATGGGAGAAGGGCCTGGCAATCCACTCCCAAGGCAACCCCGAAACAGTCAGCCATTGAAAACCCTATGAGTTTTTGCTAGGAGTTGGATACCAACCCGACAGAACCTAACAACAACAACAACAACAACATGTATACATATATACATATATATCCCAACCACTTTTTAATATTTTTTAATTTTGAGACAAGGTCATGCTAAGTTTTTTTAAAAGAAAGTTTAAAGAATGTATCAGAAAAAAGGAGATAAACTAAGAAAAAAATGCAAGAGACTAAAAGATCATATTTCATAATGTCCCCAGCATTAGAGAGTATAGTTGATTTAAATAGATATTTATTCTCTGTGAGCTTCATTGTCATCAATCCAATTCTGGCAGTTAGCCTCAAATGAATTCACAAAAATAATGCCACCTTTTTGGATATGTCTGATTGGCAAACTGGTGACCATCAAGTGATTTCTATCAGGGTTACTAACATTGAATTTTCTTAAACACATCATCCTTACAAGACTGTAATTTTGTCTGGTACTCTACACAAAACAATCATATTTGAACCATAACTTATATAAGGAATATAATGTATAGAAAGCTATTCCAATATATAGGGAATAAAATATATACGAAAAATATTGTTGTTGTTGTTGTTGTTGTTGTTAGGTGCCGTCAAGTCGGTATCCGACTCATAGCGACCCTCACAGGGTTTTCATTGGCTGACTGTTTCGGGATGGCCTTGGGAGTGGATTGCCAGGCCCTTCTCCCATTTTTGCGGTGCTGGGAATCGAACTCGGGACCTCAGAGACTGCAGCCCAGTGCTCTACGAACTGAGCTAAATCCCAGCCCGAAAAATATTGTCAGGTGTCATCAAACCTGCTCTGACTCTTGGTTGACCTGATGTAAACAGAACAAAACAATACCCATGCACATGACCTTTTCATGTTTGATCCAGTGTTTTGAATCATGCCAAATCAGCAAAAGAAGGTCCCAGGGGCTTTATTCTCATCATTAAAGTCAACTCTACTTTGAGGAGGCAACTTTCCCCAATGGTTTCTTGAATGCCTTCTACCCTGGTGGGAGTGGGAGGCTTATTTTCTGGCACTATATTTGACAGTGTTTCTCAGCAATACATAGGATTTTCAAGGCTAATTATTTCAGGAGTGAGCTGCTAGGTAGTTTTCCCTAGTCTGTCTTAGTCTGGAAGCTCAGCTGAACCCCATCTACTATGGGTGGCCCTGCTGGTATCTGAAATACCAGTGGCATAACTTTCACCATCACAGCAACATACAAGCCTCCATAGCACAACAAGCTGCCAGATATGTGTAAATATGAAAAATAGTTGTGTTTTATTATTATCATTCTTAATTTCCATTAAAAACCCTCCTTTAATTGCTCCTTTTCTTATTATGTAGCTTTACCTCCTCTATCTCTTAGGAAATGCAGCCATGTCTCTGAGGTACAATGGTTTCTTCTCACTCTTCAATTTTCACGCTAGTGAATGAAATTGGGCATCATCCAAACATCTTTAATTTATGTAGAGTGCTGCTTTGTGCTCTTTGAGGCCCTGGGTTCAATCACCAGAACTGCAAAAATGGGAGAAGGACCTAGCAATCCTCTCCCAAAACAATCCGAAAAGATTCAGCCATTGAAAACCCTATAAGTAGCAGAGACATAGTGCCATGGCACAGTACTGGGGAATGTTTAGTTCTGTTGTATATAGGATTGCTATGAGTCAGACCCCACTTGAAGGAACTTAACAATAGCAACAACAAAATAAGCTATATGTGCATTTCCCTAATCAAACTTGCAATAAAGTTCCTCCTGAGTTGCTATATTGTCTTCAATTCTTTTCTTGTTCTCTACTGAATCCACTCCAATCCAACCTTTACCCTCATTTCACCAAAAAAACACTATGTAAGTGTCACCAACACCCCTTGTTTTAAACAATACTTGACAAAACAATCGAGAGTGAGGAAAGATTTGTTTTGGCTCATTGTATCAGAGGTTTCAGTCCATGGTCAGCTGCATCCATTGCTTTGGTTTTGAGGCAAAGTGTCAGGAGCATGTGGAGAAGGAGGCTGCTCACCTCTTGGTGGCCAAGGAGGAGGAATGGAATGAGGAAGGGACACAAGACAAGAAATAGTCCCTAAGAGGACACGGCCAGTGACCTACTTCTTCCCATGAGTCCCCACCTCCCAACAATGTCATCAAATTATAAATGAATCAATGGATAACCCATCAATACATGCAAATCCCTCAGGATCCATCACCTTTCAGTGATTCCATCTAGCAGCAGAGGACCAGCCTTTAACACATGAGTCACTTGGGAAACGCTTCATATCCAAACCATAACACCTTTCATGCTGCACCCAAGTATCAGTGCTCTGCCTTCATCTTACTTAACCCATCTTCAGATTTCTATACAATTGATAACTCCCTCCTCCTCAATACATTTATGGTCCAGAGCTCTATAGATTTTGGGTATTGCATAATTCACTGATTTCTCCTTTTCAACTACTTCTGCTTCCTCTCTTTCTCTCTAGGCCCTTTGGTGTACCCAGGTCCTTCTCTTGGTCTTCCTTTGTTCTTTATCTATACTAATTCTTTTGGGATTCTCAAAGCCTTAAATATTATCCACTTAATCAGAAACTTCAATATCTTGAATCTCAAATGTTAAAACTATCTCTCCCTCTTACATCCCAAACTGCTTACCTGACTTTAATGTTTAATATTCATTTCGAACACTACCTATCTACACTAAAATATTACTATGTACCCCAAACCATGTGCCTCTAGAAATTCTTTCCCTCTCAGTTGGTGACAAATAAGTTGTCCCAGTTCGTCAAAAAAAAACTAAATTAATAAAAATCGAAGGCATCATTGATTCTTTCCTTTCTCTCAGGTTTTGGAATAAATTTTTCACGAAATTTTTCTGCCTCTGCTATAAAACTGTATTACAAAGTTGACCATTTCTCAACACCTCTACCATTCCTACCTTTGTAGAAGGTGGGATGTTCTCTCTGTAGGATTATTTCAATAGCCTCTTGACAGTTGGCTCACATTACAACCTTCTCACTATGTATTTCTCAATGCTCAAATCCCAAAGAAATTTTCAAATGTAATTCAAAGCTTGACACCCAGGCACATGCCTGTAATCATAGCAATTTAGGCACTGAGGCTAGAGGATCACAAGTTTGAAGCCAGAGACATAATGCACAAGTTAGCAATCTTCTCTCTCAAAATAAAAAATACATAAAAGGGGACTGGGCATGCAGCTCAGTAGTACAGAACTCCTCAAGCATGCTTGAAACTCCTGGGGTCAACCTCTAGTGCTGATAAATGAATGAATTAATTACATTAATATAAATTAATTATAAATCAATTCATGGCCAAACACTTTAATGGTTCCCTTTTCTCTTAGGATCAAAGCTCAGCAGAGCTATCTGATTTGGACTTCTGTTTTTTTCTCTGATCTTATCTATAACAGTTCTTCCAACCACGTACAGATGTTCCTGAATCTTGAATATACCAGACAATGTTCTTTTCATAGAGATATTTAAATCTCCTTATCCCTCTTTTTCCCCAAATATCTGCATCTCCATCTTCGAGTATCTGTTCATATATCAGCTTTTCAAAGAAACCTACTGCCCACTGTTTGTAAATTACAATTACATTTTCCTCAATTTTTTCCCAATGCCAATTCCATCTTTGTCTTTTCAAAATCTCACTTATCAACTTTTAATATAAATTTACTTATTTATTAAAATTTTGTTGTTGAGGGTTTTCCTGGCATGTATGCTGCATTGATAGGAAGTATATATTATTTTGTTCAGTGCAGTAGCCTAGTGCCTAGCACTAATCATGAGGTGTAATATCTGCTGAGTAAGTATTTACCTAATAAGTGAATAAGCAATATTGTCCATGTCTCTGTATTTTTGTTTTAATTCCTGTGAATATGACTTATTTAGTATTTTTCCACTCCACACACACATTACCTTCTCCAAAAATGTATTTTTGCTTTATCCAAGGGACAAGAATATTCAAGCAAACTAGAGACAAGAGAGAAAGCATTTCTCAAAAAGAATATTAAGCAGTGGAACTAGTAAGAAAAAATAACTGGCCAAGTGCATTGGCACATGCCTATAATCCCAGCAACTCTGAAGGTGAGGGCAGGAGGATCATAAATTTGAGAGGAAAGGCAGCCTGGTACTTAGTGAGATTATACTTAAAAAAAAAAATTAAAAGTGGCCTGATTTGTAGCCCAGTGATAGAGCACTGTTAAAGTAACTGCAAGACCCTGGGTTTAACTCCCAAGTGAGAGAGAGAGAGAGAGAGAGAGAGAGGGAGAAGAAGAAGAAGGAGGAGGAGGAGGAGGCGGCGGTGGCAGAGGAGGAGGAGAGAGGAGAGGAGATAGGAGAGAAGGAGAAAGAGAGAAAGAAGAAAGAAACAAGAAAGAAAGAAAGAAAGAAAGAAAGAAAGAAAGAAAGAAAGAAAGAACGAACTAACGGAGGGAAAGAAGGAAGGAAGGAAAGAGGAAATAGCTGGCCTAAATCTAAGGGAGAAATACAAGCTTCATTATTGGTTAACAGTGTAGAGCCAGTGGGAATATGAAGGCTCAATAGTTGAAAAATATGGCTTTGGTGACAGAAATGATGCTGGGTTGCATGAGAGAAACTTGTTACACCAATGACCTTTTCATTGCAAATACAGTTTTTCACATGAATATACACATGGAAGTCACCAGATAGAACATGCATGAACCAAATTTGTGGCAGAATATGAAAAAAAAAGTTCAATATTAAAAGGCAGAAAAAGACCAGGTACCGATTCTGGATCTGACCATCAACTGCTCACATGCAGGTTTAAACTGAAACTGAAGAAAACTAGAACAAGTGTACTAAAGCCAAGGTATATCCTTGAGTATATCCCATTTGAATTCAGAGACTATCTCAAAAACAGATGTGATGTAACAGATACCAACAATGGAAAACCAGATGAGTTGTAGCATGACGTCAAAGAAATCACTCATGAAGAAATCAAAAGATTATTGAAAAGGCCAAAAATAAATAAAAGGCCAACTTACTTGTCAAAAGAGGGTTTTGCCTCTTTTGCCGTTGAAAATTGCCTTTGAATATTGAGCTTCTAAAGTATAAAGAAGACATAAGGAAGTTAAAGAACTAAACAGTGGATTTCAAAGGGCAGCTCAAGAAGACAAAATTAAATATTACAATGACATATGCAAAGAACTGGAGATAAAAACCAAAAGGGAAGAACGTGGTCTGTTTATTTTTCAAGCTTAAAGAATTGAAGATAGATTCAATCCTCAAGTGGCAATAGTGAAGGATTCCACGGGGAAAATATTAAACAACACAGGAAATATCAGAAGATAGAAGGAATATCCTAGTCATTATACCAAAAAGAATCGGTGGATGATCAACTATTTCAAGAGGTTGTATAGGATCAGGAACCAATGGTACTGAAGGAAGATGCAGAAGCTGTTTTGAAAGCATTAGTGAAATACAGGGCTCCAGGAATTGATGGAATACCCATTGAAATGTTTCAACAAACACATACAGCACTGGAGGT
The DNA here is from genome assembly GCA_007922755.1 of Pedetes capensis. NCBI lineage: Eukaryota > Metazoa > Chordata > Mammalia > Rodentia > Pedetidae > Pedetes > Pedetes capensis. The sequence continues at coordinate 44,143 of VMDO01012282.1, read as the reverse complement.
ACTCACTTTCTTATGCCAAGAGATTTGGAATAGAGCCATTTGGCCAACTGACTGGAAGAGATACATATTTGTGCCTATTTCCAAGAAAGGGGATCCAATAGAATGTGGAAATTACCAAATGATACCATAAATATTTCATGGAAGTAAAATTTTGCTAAAGATCATTCAAAAGTGACTGCAGCTGTATATTAACAGGGAACTGCTAGAAAATTAAGTCAGATTAGAAGAGGGCATGGAACCACAAATAGTATTGGTGATGTCAATGGATATTAGTCAAAAGCAGAGAATATCAGAAAGATATCTATCTATGTTTTATTGACTATACAAAGGCATTTGATTGTGTGGGTCACAACAAATTATGGATAACATTGCCAAGAATGGAAATATCAGAGCACTTAATTGTTCTCATGAGAAAGCTGTACGTGGACTAGGAGGCAGTGGTTCGAATACAACAAGGAGAGTCTGCTTGGTTTAAGGTCAGGAAAAGTGTGGATCAAGGCTATATCCTTTCACCATACCTCTTCAATATCTATGCTGAGCAAATAATCCAAGAATCTGGACTTTAAGAAGAAGAACGTGGGGTCAGGATTGAAGGAAGATTCATTAACAACATGTGTTATGCACAGGGTACAACTTTGCTTGCTTAAAGTGAAGAGGATTTGAGATATTTACTGATGAAGCTCAAAAACATAGCCTTCAGTATGGATTGCACCTCAACAACAAGGAAACAAAAATCCTTACAATTGGGTCACAAATCAAATTTAGGATAAGTGGAGAAAAGTTTGAGCTTGCCCAAGATTTGGCTTTATGGGTTCTATAATCAACACCCGGGGGCTGGGATTTAGCTCAGTTGGTAGAGCACTGCTTTGCAGTCTCTGAGGTCCCAAGTTCGATTCCCAGCACCACAAAAATGGGAGAAGGACTTGGCAACCCTCTCCCAAGGCAATCTCGAAACAATCTGCCATTGAAAACCCTATGAGGGTTGCTATGAGTCGGACAGGACTCCATGGCACCTAACAACAACAACAAATCAACACTCACAGAACAGGAGTCAAGACACCAAAAGATGTGTTGCATTGGGATAGGCTATTGCAAAAGAACTCTTGATGCAATTTTATGAATTTTTGTTGTTGTTAGATGCTGTCAAGTCAGGTCCAACTCTTAAAGACCCTCATAGGGTTTTCAATGGCTGATTGTTTCAGGATTGCTTGGGAGTGGATTGCCATATTTTTCTCCCATTTTTTGTGGTGCTGGGGATTGAATCCAGGATTTCTGAGTTAGATAAATATGTGGGAAAAACAAGGAAAAGGAAAATAATCATTGAGAATATATCCCATGGTTGAATTGCTCTTTATTTTCTCATTTTTGAATGGTGAGAACCCTTGAAGTAAAAGGACAGTCAATGGTTATGATAAAGGTAATGATAATGGCATAAGCAGGGAATGATGTTCAATAAAATTAACTATAGGAATTGCATGGGTACTAACAATGAGAATATCTGTCAGTTGGGTAGCTACAATCCTGCTGAATACTTGGATCAAGAAAGGTAAATTAAGAAAAAATTAAACTATAGAAAAAAGAGAAATTAATACTGGATTACTCTGAGAACACTTAGAAGTTAAAGCGCATTAGCTTATTAGTCCTTCAAAAACATGTGATTCGCAACAGCCCATCACATATTCTGCCATTCTGAGCCACCAAGAGGGTGATGTAAATTCTTTAAGGATGAGTTTAGAGCTATGCACTGTGGCAGGCATGCCTGTAATCCCAGTGACTCAGGAGGATGAGCCAGGAGGATCACCAGCTTGAGGCCTGAGGCAGCCTGCATAACAGTAAGACCTTGTCTCAAAATAAAAAATAAAAAAGGTGCTGAGAATGTAGCTCAGTGGTAGAGCATTTGCCTAGCTTGCTTGAGGCCATGAGGTCTTTGATTCAATCTCCCAGTGATGAAAAACAAAAGGAAAAAAAATTTTTAATGACTTGAGAATGTCCTCTGACAGAAAATGGTTGAGATACCTCACTGAAAGTGTTTGTTTTTAGCACACAGTATTAGAAAAGCTATTTGAATCTCTGTAGAAATGAATTTATTTGGCAACTTCATTAAGTTCTGTGCATTAAATTTTCTGGCAATGTAACTACAGGAAGGCAGAGGCCTCTTAGATCAGCATTCAGCTTCCTGTCCCCCTCTCTCCTCTCTGATGATGCAAAGTAGTAGTAGCAGCTTGAATACATCTGAGCCCCTCCACAGCTGATGCTCCTGCTCTCTGTGACACTTCACTACTGGCTCCTGGCAGCTCACACTGGCACACATGGTCCCCACTGTTTCTAGGCTTGGAGGAGCAAATAAGTCTTACCTAGTTGTGAAGAACACAGGTTGTAGTGCCAGAATTCTGGGATTCAGATCCTTAGTCTGGCACTTCCTAGGTTTATATGACTTTGGGCAGGATACACAACATCTTCTTGCCACAGTTACCTTATTTGTGAAATTACGACAACTGATACCTAATCCAAAAAATTTGGGGGGGAATAAATTAGTCTCTGTCACTTATCAAGTACTAGGAATGCATATTATGACTTAAACTTCAATTGATTTACTAACACTAAAATATATCATAGGAATCTGAGGGTATTATTAAAGGACTCTTGTTTATTTCAGAAATAATACTTTAAAAATGGCTAATACCCTATGGATAAGGATGCCATCAGCATTAAAAATATGTCCTTTCTTATTACTCAGTTTACAACACTTAATTAGTAGTGCCTACAGCCTCAATGATTCTTGTTTTAAATTATTTTTATTGACACACATACAACTGAAACAATTTAAAGCTGCTTACAGAATAATGATACTGTATTTTGTATTTTTCTCTAGAAAGTTTTAAAACACACATGTTTTTATTGATTGGCATTAATATTCCATTGCAATGGTTGTGGTTATACTTAAGAACTACTTCAAAATGTTTTTTAAGAGTGCATCATTTACCACAGAGGTATGCCACGGTGGCTCAGTGGTTTTTGATGACAAGAGGGCAGTTCCTGAGCCGTGATCCTATGATGAAATCTAAAAGAAAGCTAACCACATTTGACACTGTCTGGGACATACATCACTATTCCAATAAGGGAAGAAGGACAAGGTGATCACTTCAGAAGCTCTGTATTTTCTTCTAGTCATTTTGCCTGTAATTCCAGGAGCTGCCAACCAGAGCCAGTTTTACCACTTCAAAAATGAGGACAATATTTCTTTAATACTGTGTTTCGTACGACACTCTTAGTAGTTGGGATTAAAAAGCAAAGTAGTAGGACAATTTCATGGTCATGATAGTTGTTTACTTTTCTCTCCTTGAAACTGGAAGTCAAGTTTAGGATCAGATGGAATATATTTAGCCCAAAATCTATTATGAGTCAAAGCTTTCTTTATACTGGTCAGCATAATTAAGAAGCCAGAAAAGTGTTCTAACATAATATATTAGGTGCAGTTCTCTAAGCAAGTGAAAGTAGATACAGTTAAAATAGTTCAATCAATATTAATTAACCCTCCCCCACTTCATTCAAATTTCTATGGAAGAAGCTTAGGAAGAAACACACCAGTGAGGTATAAACTCTACTTTGATACCATTGCTTTGGGGAAGATAAACAGGGGAAATTGATTCTACTATAATTTTTAGCGGCTGGGGAGCTGTTTTTAGAAGTCTGAACATGTTTATAAAACAAGAATACTAGGATTAGGCCATCCCTGAAACAGTTGGAGCTGGGGTTTAATTCGGTAGAGTGCTGCTCGGTGATTTCTGAGGCCCCCTGGATTAATTCCCAGCAACACAAAAATGGGAGAAGGGCATGGCAGGCCACTCTCAAAACAATCAGCCATTGAAAACCCTATGAATAGCAGAGAAGAATTGTCATAGTGCTGAGAATGGCACAGTGTCACGGAGTATTTCATTCTGTTGTACATAGGGTTGTCTCTATGAGTTGGACCTCACTGGAAAACACCTAACGACAACTGAAACAGGCAGAAGTAAAACCCATCCCCAAGCCTCCAGTTCTGTCAGGCTTTGGAAAGGAGGGGCCTCATAGATGAGGCATCATGCAAAGGAGACGTTAACACCACGTCCACCAGAGGGCGCAGTCTTCCTGAGACAAAGCAAACCCAGAGAACAAACTCCTCGTCTGGAACCAGTGACAAAAGAATGGAAGTAGCTATACAATCCATGCCACATCATCGATTTTGCTTTCTGCTCATGAGCTCAATAAACAGCTTACACCTTTTATATCTGTTATTAATATATGTTTTATTCAGTTGATCATGAACAGTTCAGGAAGATTTGAAACACTTATCAACTGAGATGGTACAAAGGACATTCTCTAAGGGGACTACCTGGTTCCAGTTTATATACATTCTCAAGATATGGACAATTGATATAATATAGACAAAAACATACACCTACTTACTGTTTCTGTAAATTTGTTATGTTTATAAAATAATGTTTAAGGATTTGAACCACCGGTGTCTTAGTAAAGGTCTCATTACTTCTCACAAGAATATTCTCATTATTGCAATCATCATGTTTTCTTTGCTATCTTCCTAGTTTTTACATGTATATAAGAGTAACTGCCATGGTAATTCTTCTGTTTCACACTAGCCATCTTACACAGGACTGTAGCAGAGTAAATACTCAGAAAACAGGTTTTGAAGTGATGAACAGAACTCCAAATGAAAACTCTCACAATGCCAACTTCCTTCTCAAAAATACTCAATGGGTCTTCATGACCTACAACACAAGAGTTTATGATTCTAAGCAAAATATTCATATTTTCTCAACCAATCCCTATGTCTTCCATCCAAAAATATTTACTGTAATACCTGAAAATTGTACACTGCAGTTTGACTGACCTCTCAATCCAATTAAAGTAGATAGTCTCACAGCACCTCTTGCCTTTGAAGGCCTTTGTAGAGTTCTGTTTGTTACCTCAGCCTAGAATCCCATTCTCCTCTTTCTCTTTCAAGTCAGAACCATCCTTTAAAAAACAGTTCAAGTTTCACCAAATGCATAAATGATTCTCCAAGTCAAAGAAATTTCTGAGCTTACAAAAGCCCTTGGTTACATATATTTTAGCAGGTAGTAATTCTTCTGTTCATGAAATCATTTCTGCAAATTTTTACGCATAACGTATAGATCTAGGCAGAGATCCAACAGCTAGTGAAACGTGCATGCCTGTTAGACTCATAGGCTGACAGGAAGTCTAGACAAGCAGATTACTAGGATACAGAAGCTTTACTAGTGATAACGACAGTAGTCTATGCAACTTGTGAGGGAGTCATTCAACTCCGGCTCTAAGGTGTCAAGAAACACCGCCTAGCATATGTGAAGTCTAATGGACCTAGAACTTGGTAAATTACTCTTTAACATAGTTAATGAGCCTCAAATTAGGTTTAATTATGCCAATTCTCTGCTCAAAATCTTCTAATACTTTCATATTATCTATAAAATAGAATATATGTGAACATATGCTAGAAGGTACTTACATTTACATGGGAGTGAGTCAAATTAATGGAGGCCCAAGGCAGAGGAGGATGAATATTTGCAGCATAAAGTCTAAATAGCCTGAAGGAGGAAGAACATGACACACTAATAGACATATTTCTCAACCTCCTGACCTCCATGTTTTTCTTCATGTACAAAAACAGACTTTACCTGACCTTGTGTAAAAACAATGGAATATCATTTTTTTAACTTAACCACCAGATAGTAAGCCCTGTGCTGAAGAACATTTGCCCCATATTGTCTAGAATGTCACACACAAAACCTGGGCATTGATCAATGCATTGTGTTGAGTGCAACTGAATATATGATAGCAATACTGAAAAGAGAAAATACCAGCATTTAAGAAAATGTGATGTCTCTTTACAGCTGTCAACTGCGACCAATTATTAATTAATATCTGGTGTAGCTTCTTTCTTCTCCAGAAATTATTGTATTTCACTCTTCACTCTAATGCTTCCAGTTTATTTGCAGTTAAGCCCAACTGTATTTCCTTCTATTTGTCAGTCTTTCTCTTAGGAAGCCAAAAGTCTACTTAAAATTTCATGTCTCAGGCATCAAAAATCTTTCTTCTTTCTTAATATACTGTGCTAGAGCTTTATCTTTTATTTTTTCATGTCTAATTCTATTTGTTTATCTGGGTAGATTGCTTTCATAGTCAGAGAAAAAAGTATGAATTCATCTCTATTCACTTTTCTATGAGTTAAAATATGGGCTAATAACCTAGGAAAACATGTGGTGGTCACTTAGTAAATAGCACCACACTTTTGCTTTTTATTCAAAATTAAATTCATGTCTCTTTCATTATGATACTTTGCTTTGCTTTGCTTTCTCAGTGGTCCTACATTATTCTTTTAAAAATAGCACAAATAACTGTTTTTTTTCCTAAATGTGTTGAGAGTAAAGACTTGATGTTAAATAAATTCTAAATTCTGAAGTGTACAATTACTGAAAACAAAATCATTCCCTCATTTAATCACAATATGACCATGAAAATTACGATATTAACACCAATAAGACAACACCACGTGTTATCAGCTCAGTTGTATTGTTCCCAAATTCATAGGTAAAAATCGAAATCCTCAGTTCCTCAAAATGTGATTCTATGAAGAGATAGGTCACTTAAAGAGGTATATAAGGTAAGACCAGGCCAATCCAATCTGATAAATATCTTTTGGAGGAAAGGAAATTTGGACCCAAGAAGAAAAACCAGGTGTGCAGGTACACAGAGGAATGACCAGGTAAGGGGGCAGAAAGAAGTGTGCTATCTGCAAACCACAGGCAAGAACCTCAGTCGAAACCAACCCTGTCAGCACACTGACCTTGGACATGCAGCCTCCAGAGCTATGGGGGAAAAATAAATTTTTGTTGAGTTTCCGACGGTTGATTATTTCTGGAGTGGGCTGCCAGATCCTTCTCCTGCAGAAGATGTAGTAATCTAATACACAAGCTCCACTCATTTTTTTTCAATTATTCAATTACAAAATATATAGTGAAATATCTAAAAGATTACCAGTTGTATTAAATTATCATATCTTATTATTTTCCCATAAATATGGAATATTTCCTTATTCTTTCATTGACTTTCATAACCTTATTGTCACTGAACTCAGAGGTTCTTAGTCATGTCAGAGAAAAATTCAAGGGCAAACACAGAGGAGACATAAGCAGAAAAAGATTTATTGAAGCAAAAGTAGAGGAAACCCTCAAAAAAGAGAATACAGAGCAATCCAGTGAAGGATGAGACTTTTTATAGGTTGGAGGGAAATTTATGCAAATGTCATGCACATAATTGTGGAACTTTTCAGGAACTGAGAGGGCCTTACTAGAGACTGGGGTGGAGGACAGGTTTGACCAGACATGGAACTTTCAGAACCAAAATGGGGATTTAGTAGAAGGTGCATGCACGAAACCACAACTATAATAAGCTGCTAATAAGCCCTCTCACTGGACTTTTAGGTCTTAAAGTCCCCCTGCAGAGCACAACCCACTGCAGCAACATGAGGTTGTGCATCCTGTGCTCGGATGTGGACATTACCATTGTTGTTGTTGTTAGGTGCCATCGAGTCGTGTCCAACTCATAGCAACCCTCACAGGGTTTTCAATGGTGGACTGTTTCAGGTTTTTCTAGGGAGTGAATTGCCACGTCCTTTTCCCATGGCCATTACTATTAGGTTAAATTTATAGCCTATTCTCCCCTAAGTCCCTGTCTGCCTTATCTCATTAGCACTAAAAGAATGCGCTTTTGAAGAAGTATTTTATAGAAAAAATATTCAATTTGTTTTATAGTTCCTGATGCTTGGATTCAGATAATACAGACCACTTTATTTCATTGAATCCTGGTTTGGACATTGCATCAATGCTGGTGATGTTAACCTGACTAGGTGGTTAGGGTTGTGACTGCTGTGGTTTTGTACTTTAAAGATAGGCTTTTTCCATTTATAATTATTTGTTTGTTGCTGATGGGTTGTTTCTCATGAGAAGATAGTTTAAGACTATGCGAATATCTTGGTTCTTATCAACATTTCACCCCCCACTATGTTTAGCATCCATAAATGATTCTTCTTCTTCTTCTTCTTTTTTTTTTTTTTTTTTTTTTTTTTTTTTTTTTTTTTTTTTTTTTTTTTTTTTTTTTTTTTTTTTTTTTTTTTTTTTTTGCGGTACTGGGAGTTGAACCCAGGGCCTCGTGCTTGCATCCTCTGGAAGTGCTGGGCCACTGAGCTGCACCAGCAGCCCATTTTTTCACTTTTTGAGACAGGGTCTCACTAAGTTACACAGACTGCCTCTGGTCTCCAACTTGCGATCTTCCTGCCTTCGCCTCCCAAGCCACTGGAATTACAGGTGTACGCCACCATGCCCGGCTCCCATAAATGATTCTTACTGAAATTAATCATTATGATTTTACCAGACGTTAAGTTTTTAATTCCTCATTCATTTTATGTATATTGTATATCTTTCTTCTGTAAGTAAATATTTGTGTTTTTTCCATTTACATAATGTATTTATATAATTTATATATTCATTTTCTTTAATTCATTTATTTTTATTTTCTCAAATTTCAACAATTAGGATATCTTTTTTTTGTGTGTGGTACTGGGGGTTAAACCCAGGGTGTCGTACCTGCATGTTTTGCAACTGCTGGACCATTGAGCTGTGCCCCCAGCCCATTTTTTTTTTTTAACTTTTTGAGACAGGGTCTTGCTAAATTACGCAGACTGCCTCTGGTCTCGAACTTGCAATCCTCCTGCCTCCCCCTCCAGAGCCACTGGGATTATAAGCATGCACCATGGAATCTGGCAACAATTAGGATATCTTTAAGCTGCCTTTGGTGTTCTTTTGACAAGTCTTCAACATTCTTTAATGTCTGTTTTACAACAAAATATTCTAAGATCATCTTATGCATTTACTGCCATAATCCTGGAAAAAGCAATTTATTTCAGAAGACTTGGTTTCTTTATTTGTGACAATGATATTTAGAAGCCAAGATCTAGTCAGTAAATGAGCTCATTGCTATTTGGGTATCACTTCCCCGAGACTTTTCCACATCAGTAGACAGAAAATGTGTGGGGTTTTTTGTTTGTTTGTTTGTTGTTTGTTTTTCATTTTTTTGTTTGTGTGTGTGTGTGTGTGTGTATAAAAGAATGAGTTTATGCTGATACTCTCAGTTCAAACCCAATATCTCAATTTTCTTTCTTTCTCTTCACCACCAGTGAGAAATCTGGTTTCTCAATTTAGTTGTTGACAGGTGCCATTGAGTTGGGTCCAACTCATAGCAACCCTCAGAAAGTTTTCAATGGCTGATTGTTTCAAGGTTGTTTCAGGAGTGGACTGCCACATCCTTCACCCATTTTTGTGGTGCTGGGGATCAAACTCAGGTCCTCAGACCATTCCAGACCCTCAATATATTTACCAGTGTACATATGCATGGTCCCCATGGATGTATCTATTGATGCCACCACAGTGCAGACATCTTCCTTCCCCTTTTCTCACTCTGACACTCCATGTTTACCTACTATTGCAATACACCTATTCAAAGGCCTTCTTTCCAAATGTCATGTAGCAAATCTATGCCTTATGCGTGACTAAATTGATCTCATCCCCAGCTGAAATATTCAGAAAAAGAGGGAACATGGAAGTAGGCAAACTATTTTAGGGCAAATATTTGATCTAACAAAAGAATTTAAACCAAGATGTCCCAATTATCACCAAAATATGAGTAAACTGATTCTAAAATTGCAATAACACATCTGTGCCTGTTCAGTCAAGTAATCTTATTTTTTCTAAAGAGATCACAAACACATGTGCCTCTGGAGAAATCCCTTTATCAGTTTCATTTTATTTTTTTCTCTCTTTCTTTCTTTCTCCTTTTGTTTTTTTTTTATTACGGTATGTTGAACCCAGGACTTTGCACATACTTTGTAAGTGCCCTACCACTTACAAGTGCAGCTGCACCCTTGGCCCCTTTTTAAATTTTTTTTTATCTTGAGACAAAATCTCACTAAGTTATGTAGGCTGCCTTTAGCTTCACATATAAAACTTCTGCATCTCACTTCCAAGATGTCGAGCTTATATGCTGTACCACCATGCACCTATGTTCTGTTTTCTAACTATTAAGGAGTTCTGTCTGCCTGAGTAAGAAATAAAATCACCTGAGAGCATGTACCTTAAACACATGTAATTTTCATTTGTCAATTATACCTCAGTAAGGTTGGAAGAACAACACAGTTGTACCAGTACTACTTCAGAAAAGTTTAATCATATTGTGTTGTGAATGGTCCAGTCATAGGCATGTCCTAAAACTCTGCAAGTACTTCAAACTTAAGTTAACAACCACTGATTTAAAGTCTCTTCCTCCCTCGTTAAGGAGTTGGAGTTTGGCTCTGCACTATCTAAGGCCCTGAGTTTGATCTTCAGTATCCCCAGAACAGGAGAAGGATGTAGCAATTCATTCCCTAAGCAATCCAAAAATAATCAGCCATGGATTGATGAATATCTACTGTTATATTTACAGTTTCCAAAGAGTACTTACACTTTTAATAAATATTTTTTCATTACATATATTAATTGTATAAGTAATGGGTTTCCTTATAATACTTTCTCACATGCATGTAATGTACTCTGACTACATTTACCCCTGTATTACCCTTTCTTACCCCATCTCCCCCATTTTCCCTTTCTATCTCCCTATTAGTCCCCTTTCTACCTTTATGTCCACTTTTGTTCCCAATACCATATTTACCTGCAGCTATCCTGTCCTGACATCCAATCCCATCATATCTCCAAAGCTAAGTAGGGTTGGCCTGATTAGTCCTTGGATGGGAGGCTGCCTGGGAACACCAGTGCTATAGACTTGGGAGAAGGACCTGGCAACCCACTCCCAAAAAACAACCAGCCATTGAAAACCCTATGAATATCAGAGAAGCAATGAAATAGTGCCTGGCATGGAACATTGTCAAGGAGTGTTTCATCTGTTGTACCTAGGGTCTCTATGGGTCAGAATTGACTCAATGGCACCTAACAACAACAACAACAAAAAAAAAATACTACATATGAGAGAGAATATATTTGTCTCTGTGAAACTGGTTTATTTCACTTAATGTGATGATCTCTAGTCTCATCTATTTTCTGCAAACAACATAAGTTCATTCCTCTTTATTGTTATATAAAACTCCACTGTGTAAATACACCACATTTTCTTATTAATTCATTGATGTACACCTGGGATGACTCCATAACTTGGCTAATGTGAGTTGTGCAGTGATAAATATGGGTGCACATGTGTCTCAGCAGTAAACTGACTTTGATTCTTTTGGGTATGTACCCAGAAGTGCTACAGCTGGATAGTATGGTGGTTCTCATTTTAAGTTTTAAAGGAAACTTCACATGAATTTTCATAATGGCTGCACTAATTTACATTCCCATTAGCAAAGTATATTTTTCTTGTTGTTAGGTACCATCAAATTGTGTCCAACTCATAGCAACACTTATAAGGTTTTCAATGGCTGACTGTTTCAGGATTGACCCTCAGGAGTGGATTGCCATATCCTTCTCCCATTTTTGCAGTGCTGGGAATCAAACTTGGGGCCTCAGAGACTGTAGAGTGGTGCTCTACCAGCTGAGCTAAATCTCAGCCCCTTAACAAAGTATAAGAGTTCCTATTTCCCTGTATCCCCACCAACCTGTGTTGTTTCTTGTTTTATTGAGGGTGGCCATCAGACTGAGATGAGATGGAATCTTGATTTAGTTTTGATTTACATTACACTGTGGCTAAGGACATGAAATTTTTTCCATGTATTTATTGGCCATTTGTACTTCTTCAATTAATGTACCCATTTATTGATTGGCTTATTTGCTCTTTTTTATGGAAGTTTTTGAGTACTTTATATTCTCTGGGTATCAAACTACTGTTGGATAAATAACTGACAAAGATTTTATCCACTTCTATAGACTGTGTGCCTACAGCCATAGCCCTGTGGCACCCAATCCCTTCAGACCTGGGAAGCTCAGCAGGGGGCCTGGTTAGTACTTGGATGGGAGACCACCTGGGAACACCAGGTGCTGTAGGCTTGGGAAACAGACCCAGCAACACACTCCCAAAAATCAGTCTGCCACTGAAAACCCTATGAACAGCAGAGAAGCACTGACAATAGTGTTTCACCTGTTGTATGCAGGGTTGCTATGAGTCTGATACTGACTCAACAGCACCTAACAATGACAACACTATACTGTGTAGACCATATCTTCACTCTTTTGACTGTTTCTTTTGCTGGGCAGTTTTTTTTTTTAATTTGATGAAATAGTACTTGTCAATAATTGCTCTTATTTCCTGAGCTATTGTAGTCCTATTCAGAAAGTCCTTGAATATGCCTCTGTTTTAAAGTGCTTCCTCTATGTTTTCCTTTTTTCATTTCCAAGTTTCATCTCTTAAATTAAGGTCTTTGATCCGTTCTCAGTTGATTTTTGTACAGGGTGAGAGATAATAGATGTAATTTCCATCTTCTACAAGTGGATACCAGTTTTCCCAGCATCATTTGTTAAAGAAAATATCATTTCTCCAACATATATTTTAGCTTTCATCAGTAATCTGATGACTGTAGCTGCATGGATTTATTCTGTACATCCTATTCTTCTCCAGTGGTCTATGTGTCTGTTTTTCAAGGAAGACTTCGATATCACTTTCCTTCTGTATTTGTGCTGGAAGGTAAGTCAGCAGTCTGTTATCCTTTTCCTAAAGGGTTTGCTATAAACTGTGTTTCTCTGAAATTCACATGTTGAAGCCCTAACAACCAATAGAATGATACTGCTAGATGGACTTTTAGGAGGTGATTAGGTCATGAGGACAAAGCCCTTATGGATGGAGTTACTGTCCTTTTAGGAAGAGACTCAAGAGAGCTTCCTCTTCCCCTCAGTCTCTCTTCTTATCTCCCCTTTTCTCATTCTGTCAATTTGAGGAAATAGCAAGAAGCCATCTATCTTTAAAGTAGGAAGTCCCTCCCAAGAATCAAATGGACCAGCACCTTAATCTTGGATATCCCAACTCCAGAACTATGAGAAATAAATTAGAAGCCTTTTGAAATTTATGCTGTTGAGGCAGACCTTAATATCATAAGCCATGGTCAAGGTCCCTAATCTCAGCAACTCGGGAGGCTGAGGCAGAAGAATCATGAGTTCAAGGTCAAAGGTAGTCTGTGTAACTTAGTGAGATATTGACTCAAAATAAAATTTAAAAAGGGAGGGATGATGCTGTAGTATAGCTCAGAAACAAAACCTTCAGCTAACCTATATGAAGCACTGGGTTTTATCCCTCAATACTGAACATTATTTAATAAAAATAACACGGATTGAAGTAAACCTGACTCTACCCCACCTGCTCATCTTTATTCGAAACCTCAGTGCATGCAAATCTTTTAATCAGGAAGTCCATGAATGTTCTTTTGCTTCTCTTTCAACTAGTTTGGTATCTGTCAGTGTCTATGAAAATTCCTTTCCAAATATATACCTTGGATAAAAATTTGACATTTCCCTTGAGTAAATATAGCTTAAGGGATAAAATGGATATAGCAGGCCAGAGGGAAAGTAACTTTGAAAGTCCCTGAAAACACAGGAGTGGTTTTGGATGATGGTTATTATTATTGTGTGCAAGAGGTCAATTTGTTCTGAAATTATGTCTCTCCATATATCCTGCATAACTCAGAACTTCAGCCAAGCTTGCTTCCTATGTCTTATGTTCTCTGAGGCTAATTTTCTAACTGGAAATGTCATGTATGTGTTCATATTCATTTCTAACTACTCTTCTCTTTGAAGAATGAACTTCATGCGTGCAATAGCACACACCTGTAATCTCAGCAACTCAATGGGCTGAGGCATGAGGATCACAGGTTTGAGGCCAGAGGCAGCCTGTGTAGATTAGTGAGACCCTGGTATAAAATAAAAAACAGGCTAGGGGTGTGGCTCAGTGGGTAGAGCACTTGCAAATTATGTGCAAAGCGATGGGTTAAACCCCCAAATACAGAAATAAATGAAGAAAGAAGAAAAAGAAAGAAGGAAGGAAAAAGAAAGAAGGAAAAAGAGAAAGAAGGAAAGAACAAGAAAGAGAGAAAAAGAGAGAGAAAGAAAGAAGAAAGAAAAGAAAGAAAGAAAGAAAGAGAAAAAGGGAGAATTCAAGTATTATCCTCTTCATGAGGAAAACTAGTGCTTGCTAGGATTTCCAACATACCATATAACATAGTAAACTGTATTGATAGAGAGGGGGCAAATGAGGAAAGTGTGGGCCGTATAATTCCTCAAGAGAGCATGCTATCTTTTTTTCTTATATGTTTCAATATTTTAGTTGTTTCATTGGTTTTTATTATTAATGGTGTTACCTTTTTAGAGCAGTTTAAGATTCACCGAAAAATTAAGAAAATACAGAGATGTGCCATATACCCCTGACTTTGTAGAAGCACTGCATGATCATTTCAGTATCTCCTTCAGAGTGGTTCACCTGTTACCATTGATGAGGCTACACTGACTACCATTATCACCCAAAGTCCATAAAGAACATCAGGTTTGATTCTTCTTGTGGACATTTCTGAGAATTTGGACAAATGTGTGATGACAAGGTACTATTCAGAGTATTCACACTGCCCTAAAAATCCTCTGAACTCTACCTGTTCAAACACAGCCCAATACCTAAAAAGAGCTGACCTTTTTTTTTATAGCTTTCTAGAATGAACACTTGATGTTTTGATTTCATATTTCCCTTCTTTTCTAGTATGTTCATTCATGACTATGAATTTCTCTCTAAACATTGGTTTCACTGCATTTTACAAATTTTAATAAGTTATGTTTACATTTTCATTCGTTAAATCCAAAGTATTTCATAATTTCTCTTGAGCTTTCTTCCTTGACCAATATATCACTTAAAAGCTTGTTGTTCAATCTTTACATGTTTGAGGATTTTCCAGTTATCTTTTGGATGTAGATCTCTACTTTAATTTCATTGTGATCTGATGTGAGAGAAGATATTGTATGATTTCAATTCTTTTAAATTTGATAATATGTGTGTCATGGCCCAAAATGTGCTCTTTTTTGGTGAATGTTCTGAGTAAGCTTAAGAATGTGTTTTCTGCTGTAGTTGTTGTTGGATAAATAGGTGCCGGTTATACCCATTTGATTGACAGTATTGCTTAGGTCAACTATGTCCTTACTGATTTTCTGCTTATTACATAAGTATATTTCTGATGAAAAAATGTTGAAATCTCCAACTATGATAGTAAATTCATCTTTTTTCTTTGTGGTGCTGTTTATTTTTGACACACATAGTTTGAGACACTGTTGTCAGGTGCACTCATGAGGATTGTTGTATCTTATTGAAGAAATTACCCCTTTAAAATTAAGCAATGTCCCCTTTATCCTTGAAACTTTCCTTGTCTTAAAATTTCTTCTACCTCAAACTAACATAACTATGCATGTTTTATTTTTATTAGTGTTAGCATGGTCTACTTCCTCCATCTACATGCTTTTAATTCACATGAGCATTTCCTTGACAAAATGATATATTTAATTTAATTATACGTTTTGACAACCTGTGTTTTAATTGGTGAACTTGCATCATTGTTGGTCAAAGTGATTAATGATGTAATTGTACAAATATCTACCACATATGTTACTATTTTTATTCATTGCACTTGTTCTTTATTCCATTTTTGCCTTATACTTTTTTATGCCTTTCACAGTCCTAATTGAGCATTTTTGTGTAATTCTATTTCCTCTTATTTTAGTGTATTAGTTACATTTTATTTTTATCTTTTTCTTTCTTTACTCCAAGAGTGTACAACATACATTTACAAATCCAAGTCCACTTTCAAATAATATCATACTACTACATGGGTGCTCTCAATAATTTATATTAACAAAAATAATGCTAATTCATCCCCTCTATCCCTTAGATGATTTCTGTCTTTCATTTAACTTATATAGAAACATACATGAAAAAATAAATAATGAATACATGCATATATTATTTCTATTCTTATGTTTAAAAAAGGAATTTTACTTGTGTCAAGAATAAAAAATAAACATTTTTATTTTGTATTCATTATTTCTTTTTTGATAGTCTTCTTGTCATTATGTGATCTGAGATTTTGTCCTCCATTGTTTCCTTCAATTTAAATAACTTATTTTAACATTTCTTGTAAGGCAATTCTACTAGCAACAAATTCTCTTAATTTTTTTTTTTTCTTTGAGAAGATCATTACTTTTCCTTTACTTTGCAAGAGTAATGGCACAGGGTAAATAATTCTAGTTTGGTGACATTTTTGCTTGTCTTTGGTTTATTGGTTTCTTTTTCTGTCCTTTCTCTACACTTCAGCTATTGTACATTATTCTCTTCTTGCTTCATGGATTCTGAAAAGGAGTCACATATTTTTATTTTTGTTCCTCTGCAAATAAGATGTTTTTCTCCTCTTGCTTTTTACAGCATTTTTCCTTTGATTTTCTGTAGTTTGAGGATGATGTGGCTACATACACTTTTTCTGTTGTTCTTTTGGCTTTCTGTTCTTTTATCCTCCTGAGTTTATTGTTTGGTGTCTGACATACTTGAGGGAAATTTTGCAGTAACTTTTGTTTTTAAATATTTCTTTGATTCCTCTCTTTCATTCATTACATCAATGAATGTTGATATATAAAATCATTATCCTATAGTCCTTGGATATTCTGCCCCTTTTTTCAGTCTTTGTTCTCATTTTTCTGTTTCCAAAATTTCTACTGGCATATACCACAAGCTCACATTGTCTTTCCCTAGTCATCGCCAGTCTACTAGTAAGCATATCAAAGACTCTTTTTGTTTCTATTACGGTGCTTTTTATATCTAGTACTTCTTTTTGATTATTTGGATTTCCATCTCTCTGCTTACATTGCCTACAGGTACTACCATGCTGTCCACCTTATATTTTATTCATCATATTTCTAAGCATCTTAACCAGAGTTGTTTTTAATTTCAATCTGATGATTACACCATATTTGCGAATTTTTGCCCTTTCTATCCAAATTATGGGGGTTGTTTTTTGTTTACCTTTTGACAGGTGTTATAATTTTCTCTTGCTAAGTGGACAAGACATACCAGGTAAAAGTTACTGTTATTCATAGCCTTTAGTAATGTGGTGACCAGGAGGTGACCATTTCATAGTTCTGAGGTTTAATCTCAATCTTTTAATGAGCCTATGCTTCTAGATTTCAAACTCTATACAAGTATTTCTTAGGTTTTATACTTCTTTTGTAGAACAGGATTGGTATCCTTCTTCCTTTCTCCCACTTGTAAAACTAGAGGTAAGTGGAGTTTGGAATTTCCTTCTCTGAAGTCAGTTAGGCTCTGATCATACTCCAGCATGTCAGAGTCTGGTTAAATAGTTTCTTCTACACAGGCCTAATTAAGGATAGAGTGTTTGAGTATATCTGAAAATGGTTTCTTTTCCCTAGGCTATGCCAGAAATATGAGGGGATATTTTTTCCCAGCATTTACTATGGAAACCTCTTGAGCTCCTAGAGGTAAATGTCACAATATTATGGCTGTCCCAGCTCCAATTCCTGGGCTGCCCAAGAGGTTTTAATTATCAGAGCTATCCACATTGATTCACTAGCAACTTCCTACCATTCAGGTTTTCCTGTCTACAGTAGTTTTTGCTCACAATTCTCTGCTTTCATCAGGCATGCCACTGCATTTGCTGTTTGTCTATCCAGTCTTGAGAGAACAAGTTTGTCCTGCATCTGTCCTTTTTGGCATCAAAAGGATTGTTGGCTTTTCAATGAGTTCAGCTTCTAATTTGTCAGGAAAAACTGACAGCTTCCAAGCTTCACACATGTGGGAACAGAGCTGGAAGTCCCATGCTATAAATTTTTATTATAGAGTCCTAAGAGATAAATGTTCTTAACCCTATTTTAAAAATAAATCAAGTGCATGTCAATTATCCATGATAAGGAGGACTTGGGATCAAATAATCTGGAAAACACTGAAATAAAGGGAAATCAGAATTTTTTTAAAAAAACTTAGTACTTCTTAAGACCTTTTCTTATAAATTTACAAGATAATACTTCAGTTTCCAGGATTCTCAAAATTTCCTCAATTACTGGATACTTTTTAACCCAGAAAAATAATTGGATAAGTTTATACTAAATGCCAGTAGTTCTTAAAGTGCGGACTCCAGAGCACCCACTTTAGCATCAACATCTCTTGGAATCAAGAAATACAGATTCTTGGTTCCTACTCCATATCTACTGAATTAGATTCTCCAGAGCTGGGGTCCTGCAGTCTCAGCCTTACCATGGTCATCAAATGACTCTGATAGTGCCTGAAGTTTGAGGTCCACTGGTGTATTCTGTGCGTGATTTAATTTATCTCAGAGCAGATATTCACTGTAAGGGATATTTTTAAAGAGTAATGTGATTATCATTGTGAACTGTGTAACCAGTGGCATTGGAAACACGATTTCTCCCCATGGGGTAACTTTAAATGCTTAGTTAGAGTAATTGAAGAGCCATGAACAAGGTTTACCAGCTCACAATGATTCCACTAATGATCCTACAATCAAAAATGTTTAATTGATAGGAAAAATATAGATATTTCACTCTCTTCCAGGCTGTCAGTTTTATAATTTACAAGCTAAGAGATGTCTTTTCAAATGAACATTGAAGGAGTAAATGTGCTAAATGCTAACATCTGTTCTGAAGTAATTTGTCAGTGTTACCATACATAGAAGAGGTGAAACTTTCTTAAAAGCCTATTTAAGCTATCTAAGTTTGTAAGTGTTAGTAATAAATGCGTGGTGCTTGACAACTTGAATGTGTTGTTTGCAGGAAGATTAAAGTCTCAGTAAATATGGTAGTATATCATAGCCTAATAATTATAAACAAAAATAGTTATGTAGTCAAGAGCCATGGCACAGCCTTATAAGCCCAGTATCTAAGAAAGCTGAAACAGGAGGACTGAGAATTCAAGGCCAGAGACAGCCTGCACAATTTAGCAAGACCCTGTCTCAAAGTAAAAATTGGAAAAGGGGGTGGAATTTTAGATCAGTGGTAGAGCACTTTCCAAGCATGCATGAAGCCCTGGGTACAACTTCCAAGTACTACAAAACAAAACAAAACAAACCATTGTTAAGTAACACTAAACAGGAATAAAACTGTATGTGGAAGGGTATTAGTTTCTACCAATACTACATGAAAAAGCCTGCAGCAGTACCACTGTGGCATCCAATCCCATCAGATGTTAGAAGCTAAGGTCGGGCCTGGTTAGTACTTGAATGGGAGACCAGTAGGGAACACCAGATGCTATTAACTTGGGAAAAGGACTCAGCAACCCACTCCCAAAAAACATTCAGTCACTGAAAACCCTATGAATATCACAGAAGCACTGACAATACTCTTTCACCTGTTGTATGTAGGGCCACTATGAGTGGGACACTGACTGGATGGCACCTAACAACAATAAACAACACAGAAAGCAATGATAAAGTTTGTGCTGAATGATTGTGGCCTATTTAGGTGACCCAAATATCAAATGGGATATATGCTAACATTAATTTTTCTTTTCAGTACTGGGGTGTTGAATTCAGGGCTTGAGACATAGTAAGTAAGTGCTCTAACACTAAACTATGTCATCAGATCTTTCACCCTTTATTTTATTTTGAGACAAGTTCTCATTAAGTTGTGCAAGCTACCTCTGGCCTCAAACTCATGTCCTCCTCTCTCAGCCTCCTTACTCTCTGGAATTA
Organism: Pedetes capensis; assembly: GCA_007922755.1. Lineage (NCBI taxonomy): Eukaryota > Metazoa > Chordata > Mammalia > Rodentia > Pedetidae > Pedetes > Pedetes capensis. The sequence continues at coordinate 24,357 of VMDO01012282.1, read as the reverse complement.
TAGGCATGTGCCATGGTACCTGGCCAACTGCTGGCATTAAATTTTTATGTCAAGAAAATATATCCCATTAAAGTGACCTATCGAACTTTTTAGAGATAATTCTATGGCAGTCAGGTCACACAGGATCTTTAATTATAGATTATAGAGTATAAAATTATATTATATATTATAATATAATTATAATATATAATATAATATATATAATTATAATTATAGAGTATATAATTACCCTGGGTTGGAGTTTAGGTCAGTTGGTAGAGTGCTTGCTCCGCATGCTCTGAGGCCCTGGGTTTGATCCCTAGCACCACAAAAAATGGGAGAAGGACCTGGTAGCACACTCCAGAAAAAATAAGCCACTATAAAATCCCTAAGAACTTTCAGATATAGTGCCTCTTTTGTTCTGTTTTATATAGGGTTGCTGTGAGTCAGAACGGATTTAATGGGAACTAACAACAACATAATTCCATTAGGGTTAAATTAACCATAACCAGTTATGCAGTTAAACACTGGTTTTTGTTTGTTTATTTATTTTTTTTGCTCTAGTTCTTTCATTCATGATGAAATCTAGTTACCGAAACACTTTCCCCACATAATTCAGCCAGAATATGTCATCATGCACAATGTACCTGTGGAGTCTAGTAGCATGCAAGTGAAAGAACTGAAAATAAGAGGTACTGGGTAATTTTTCTTAAATAAATCACTCTTCTTTATTATTGAAAGCATAAAAAGTTAGCTAAGCTCTTACTAACTATTCACTTGTAGGATATTTATTACTATTAAATTTCTCAACAAAGATTATTCACTAAGCTCCTTTTTTCAGTTTCAGGCAAGAAATAAATGAAAATAAGTAGTTTTTACTAATTGTTTTCTCATCTCCAAAATACCAGGGCTTTCACAGATTTCTAGGTGACAGATATGATAAAACATCTTTCAACCCTCAAAAATATCTAACATAACTCTCCAGTGGTGGGACTGGTGCCTCCTGCACCATCTTGAACATCAGAATGCATTGTTCAGTGGAAGCATGATGATCTGAGAGTAAATATTACCTCTGCAAAACTGGAAAAAAATTGACTCATTTTATTTTCATGACTAATGAAATACCTACATATACTCTTTTGGTAGCAAAATTGAAAGAAATCAGCCATGTGCGGTGGCACATGCCTGTAATCCCAGTAACTTGAAGGAGAATTGCAAGTTTGAGACCAGAGGCAGTCTGTATAATTTAGCAAGACTCTGTCACAAAAAGTAAAAAAATGGGCTGAGGGTACAGCTCAATGTTACAGCACTTGCAAAGCATGCAAGCACGAGGCCTTGGGTTCAACCCCCAGTACCGCAAAAAAAAAAAAAAAGGAATCACTGAAAATTGTAGCTTCAATTTTGACTTCATTCCTGAATAGTCATAATTTCTATTGAAACAGTTTTTGGCAATTATAAACCACTAACAAATCAATACCATCATCAATGCCTACCATAGCATAGATGTTTTAGGAGTTAGAAACCAAGAAATTTAGTTTTATATCTTCTACTTTTTCACTCTTAAACTATTTTAATATTTTACTTCCACAAGTATATGAATAAAATGCCACTAATTTGGGTAATGTCTTCCTAAAGATATAAATCAACTCAGTGAAGCACTTAAACTAATCCCTTGCACATAAGCACTTTATAAAATATCTTCCTAATACCCATTGTTATTTTACTGATAGGAAAAACAGTATCAGTGTTTATCTCACTTGTACTATATGTAATTATAGTTCAGGTGTTTTTGTTTTGATTTATTTCAATTTGGTTTGAGTTTTGGCTTTGGTTTTGTTTTTATTTTTTATCTTGGTTTGGTTTGGTTTGATTTTCTGGCTAGTTTACTTTGTCACCTTGTAATAAGAAATAAGTGATTGGATTATAAGACTGAATAGAAATAAACATTTTGCAGAGAAAATTTAATTTAATTGTGAGAGTCAAGGGTAAAGAGGACAATAGTTGCAATGTTCACCTTGGAGAACATTATTTTTTCTTTCCAAGCCAAAGGAAATTTGAGCACTTGTCTCTCTATGTGCCCTGTTACTCTCCCTAGAGACTTCATCCTTCCTGTGTTTTACCAACTACCTATTTACTAGTGACATTTATGATTTTATTTATACAACAGATAGCATTCTTCAACCCAGGTTTATATATGTTGATTCTTATTATATGTATTTTTATTACTCCACAGATAACTCATACTTAATATATACAAGTTATTGTTGTTGTTGTTAGGTGCCGTTGAGTCAGTATCCGACTCATAGCGACCCTTACAGGGTTTCAATGGCTGACTGTTTCGGGATTGCCTTGGAAGTGGATTGCCAGGCCCTTCTCCCATTTTTGTGGTGCTGGGAATTGAACTCGGGACCTCAGAGACTGCAGCACAGGGCTCTACCAGCTGAGCTAAATCCCAGCTCCAATATACACAAGTAGGTAGCTAGAATTTATTCCATTATTAAATATTTAAATAAATGACACTATCCATCACAAGTGGACTGGACTTTAAGTTGAAAATCATTTGTACTTCCTCCATTCACTAAAACCATCATGTCCAACTCTTAAGAAGGCACTTTGCCTTTGGCTTCCTCCCAGCCAATTCCACCCTCAGCCTCCAGAGCTATCAAGGCAAAACAGTTTGTCTTTATTTTCTCTCTCCCTCTTTACCTGTCTCTCAAAGGCTTTTTCCAGTTCCTTCCTCCTTACTTGTCAGACTCTCTCCACTCTTCCTAGAGCTTTGACAATTCATAGTTTACTATTGTTGTACGTGCCGTCGAGTCAGGGCCAACTCATATGACTTTATGTACAGATGAAGTACTACCTGGTACTGTGTCATGCCCAGCACTATTGTCAGTGGTTCTCTGCTATTCATAGGGTTTTTGATGGCTGATTACTTTTTGGGAGTTGGTTGCCAGGTCCTTCTCCCAAGCCTGCAGCACCTGGTATTCCCAGGAGGTCTCCCATTCAAGGAGTAACCAAGCCTGACCCTGCATAGCTTCCAAGATCTGATGAGGTTGGACACCAGGGAGCTTTGGCTGCAGATATAGTTTACTAGGGATTATGATTTACTGGCTTGAAACTTACTTTTTGTAATGATCTTTTTTTCTTACTCATGAAGACATTTTCTCCTCTTCCTTCTCATGGAATTTGTGCTAGCCTTCATTTTTCAGTAATTTGCCTAGGGAACTGGTTAGGATGGGGGATACTGAGTGGTAGTTAGATATTTATTAAGCTTTGTAAAAAACAATTATAATGAGTGGAAAGCAGAATTTACAAATATCTAGGTGTTGTCTTCACCCAGATTTTGGTGTTGTGAATAAAGCTCAACATCAGTAAAAGTGAAGGCTACCAACCTAGGAAAGTTGTGCTTCCTCAAGTTCCTACCTAGTCTGAGGATGCTCTCTGTGAATAGCGATGACAAAGGCCACTTTAGGAAATAATGCCCACAGTGGACTTTGCCCTGGTAAATCAGTAGAGACTATAATGTATCCTTGAGGCCATTTTGTGCAGTGTCCTGAATAGCATTTGAAGAAGAATCCAAGGAAATAGCATATGTATGGATTAAAGGTTCGGACTTTCCCTTAGGTGTTGTTTTTTATTTTCCCCCTAAGGGATCCTATGTAAATGAAGCCCATTAGTAGCTAAAGTTGACATTCCTCCCTCAGGAGAAGCCTTGATGCAGTTTTAGTATGATACATAACTTACATTTGTTCACTAAGACCCCCATCGGACATACAAATTTTGTGTCTCAAAATCTCTGTAGCCAAATGTATAAGGTATGTTCCATCAACTACAGCATGTTCTGACTTATAATAACTTGAGCTCATTTTCCATGTCTGGCTCCCCAAGAGGGTTATTGACATTGATTTTGCCACTAAATGTAACATCACTAATGACAACATCACTAAGTTGTTGAATAATTAAAATGTGCCAAGCAATATGTCAAGATGTGCATATGGTTATGCCACATATTTCTTTAGCGCCTTTATAAGAGATTGTCGACACTCATGTACCATTTTAGGAATTTGGAAATCACAAAGGTTAAAAACTATCCCCAAGCCACACAGCTGGTAGGTAACACAGCCAGATTGACAGCCCAGGCCAACTTGATGCCAGTGCCATTATTCTGTATGGTCTTCATTAATCATCTCTCACCTGGATGATTGGAACAATTGTTAAACTTCTGGTTCAGCTTTACACTTTTTTAACCTCTCACAGTCTAGGTAGAATGATGGATGAGTAATAAAAATCTGATGTTGTAAGTTATTTTACTAAAACTTGTTTGCATCCTCATTGCTTGTTATGTGAAGTTTAAATCCTTCATTGTGCCACATGAAGTCCTCAAGCAGCCAGGCTACTTCTTAGCATGCAGGATTCCAATTTCTCTACTTTATGCTCCTCTTGTAGTAAAAGTTTTATACAGTCTCTTCTATGTGCCATTCAGGGGAAAACCTTCCCAAGGAAGACCCATACATAAATCCAGGTATTATATAGTAAGATAATGCAGGTATGATTGTTTCCTGGAGACTTTCGCCACATTCCTATCTGAGTTAGACATTCCTATCCTCGCATTATATTTTATGTAGCACTCCATCAGTGCATACATAACATGATGATTTAAATACTGTGGTGATTAATTTTGATGGTCAAGTTGATCAGAGACTCACAGAGATGTACTTAATGGCTTTTGTATTATGAGATGCATATGAGTCTTTGGGAACTGGAATAGAAATTTATGGTTTAAATATATGTGTTTGGGTCTCACAATGACATGAAATTGATTTGTGATGGTTAATCAACTTGGATTGACAAATGCCTGTGAGATTAATGATGAAATCTCTAGTTTTATTTGTAACACCTTTCCAGAGGTGATTAGATCATAAGAGCACTGACCTAATGAATGGATTAATCTCTTTTTTTTTTTTCTTTTTTTTTCGGTACTGGGGATTGAACCCAGGGCCTCGCGCCTGCATGCTCTGCAAGTGCTGGACCACTGAGCTGCACCCTCAGCCCATTTTTTTTTTATTTTTTGAGACAGGGTCTCACTAAATTACGCAGACTGCCTCTGGTCTCGAACTTGCGATCCTCCCGCCTCCTCCTCCCGAGCCGCTGGGATTACAGGCATGCGCCACTACGCCCGGCCTGGATTAATCTCTTCATGGATTCATAATATGGTGGCATTTGTTGTATGGTGGTGACAGGTGGGTGGTCAGGACCTAGTTGAAGGAAGTATGTCCCTGGGGGCATGGAATTCGGGGCTATATTTTTCCCTGAACCCTTTCAGTATTGCTCCCTCTCCTCCTTGTCTGCCATGAAGAAGTTTCCACTCACCACATATTCTAGCTGCCATGATGTTCTTGCCAAAGGCATGGGGCCAAGCCAAGTACTGAAACTTCCAAAACCCTGAGCCCAAATAAATCTTCCTCCCTTATGTGTTTGATTAAGGTATATTGGTCACAATGATGCAAAACTAAACATTAGAAGCATATAATCCTAGCAATAAGAATGTTATGGGTTTGAGTATCAACTCTGCCACTCTCTAATAACATACACTTTGACAAATTAGCTCATCTTGAAAAACCTCAGTTTCAAATTTGGTAAAAATAATTCAAGCATAAAACTCCCTGCATAGATTTTTATTTCACTGCATTTTTGTATATACCTATGTTGTTGTTGTTGTTAGGTGCCGTCGAGTTGGTATCCGACTCATAGCGACCCTCATAGGGTTTTCAATGGCTGACTGTTTCGGGATTGCATTGGGAGTGCATTGCCAGGCCCTTCTCCCATTTTTGCGGTGCTGGGAATTGAACTCGGGGCCTCAGAGACTGTAGCACAGCGCTCTACCCACTGAGCTAAATCCCAGCCCCATATACCTATATGAAATATTAATTAATTACAATGACTGACTACAGTCAGAGTTCAAAGAGGTATTTATTGATATTCATATTTCACTCACCATATTATAGATTGATCATTTAAATATCAATTTGTGAACTCTGTAACATCAAGACTTTTTTTTTCTTTTTGAATAAGTACCTAATGAGTAGGCCCCATGTAAATATTAGTTATTTGGATGAATACACATACTAAAAAATTAGAAAGGTGACATTCAAAATGCTTAAAAAAAAGGGAGTAGCATGCATTTCAGCTCCTTAGGATACCAGTACATTGAATAAGAAATACTATTTTTGATTTTGGAAAAGAGAGTAGGTTTTACTCTCGAGATGTTTAGAAAAGAATGGAAAAAAATATGAGGAATGGTGAGATAAAAAAGGACTCTTATGGATTGTCTCAATGTGTACAGTGATGTAAGAGAACTGCTGTAATGAAGATTAAGCAGGAAAAATTGGAAGCTTATGGACTGAAGAGATTTGGAACATTTTCGAGAGCGATGAGCCAAGGAGTCAATGAAGGAGAAATATCAGACATATTGAGCAATGGTCAGGTCCAAGTTGCAGCTGGTTGGTATAAACATTAAGAAGGCCAGGTATACTTAGCCATAGTTCTTTTTCCAACATGGATGCAGACATAAGGAATGTGCCTTTCATCATGGATCCCATGAAGGTCATCAAGGGCAATACAAAGTGAGAACAATGGTTAAATAGACAGAGATATAGTTGTAATATAATATTTTACAATGGGCTAAGCAGGTCCAAACAAATTAGTCTATGAGATTTTCATAAATATGTACTCAAAGTAGCAGATACACTATTACTAGAGTATATATTTCATGGATAAGTTCTAAATAACTAGTAGGATATTAATTTCAATATGCAATACTGATCAAGGAGAGGCAGTATTTTGTGTATGTATTACAATATTCCATGATTGTAGTTTTCAAATTATATTCAGAACCCAATTTATAGAAATAAGTAAATGAAAGTGAAGTGCAGGGGTGGGGGATGCCTATAATCCCAGCATCAGGAAAGGCTGAGGTAAGAGGATCACAAGCCTGAGGCCAGGGATATTGTGTACAACAGAGTAAGACCCTGTCTCAAAACAGAATATAAAAAAGGGGCTGTGGGTACAGCACAGTGATGGAGCATTTAACTACGATTGGGCAAGTCCCTGGGTTCAACCAGCCAGTCCTGAAAATGAAAGGAAGGAAGGAAGGGAGGAAAAAATGAAGGAAGGAAGGAAGGAAGGGAGGAAGGAAGGAAGGAAGGAAGGAAGGAAGGAAAAAGATGAATACATGGCTATGAATTATGTCAAACTGCTTCACTCACTTGACTGTGTTTGGTGCTGGTGGTATTAGGTACCCTTGAGTCAAATCTGACTCATAGTGACCCTATGCACAACAGAACGAAACACTCCCTGACTGTGCCATGCCTAGCATTATGTCAGTGCTTCTCTGCTATTCATATGATTTCAATGACTTATTGTTTCAGGAGTAGGCTGCCAGGTCTTTCTCCCTAGTGGTTCTGGGATTGAACCCAGGCCATCAAAGAGAAGAGAGGACTCTGCCAACTTAGCTAAACCCCACCCCACTGTCTGTATTTACAGAATATTACATTTAAAGGGAAGAGAATCATTTACGATGAAATAAATTATCAGTTGAAATTTTCTTTAGAATCAAAATAACTAAGACATAATGAGTTTAAGTCAATATAGATAATTAACCTATATAACCATAATCTACTTTGATATAACTGATAGACTCTGCAATAAATTCATATAGGCATAAATTGGTTTTTTATTTTGACTTTTACTTGTACGTTGACATAATAGCAAAATGGGAAAAGGAGATGAAATGGTAACTGTTGAAGAAAGGAAAAACTAAGGGACAAAAGCAGTATAAACAAAAACGGGAATTTAAGGCATTTATAATAACAGAGAGAAGGGGGAAAGGAACTGATTGTTTCTTTGGGATTATTTATTTTGACCTTTCAAAATTTATCAATGTCTGTTACCATTAGAAGTGCCATAGAATAAAATAACAGAAACTGATCCTAAGAAGCAGCAACATGGAAAATAGATAACCTGGCTAGCCAAAGAGGATTATATATTTTAAATATTTACACAGAAAATAGTAAATTTAATTCTTGTATAGCTCTAGAAACTTGGGTACATTTTAAAAATTACAGAACTTATTGATTTCAGTTACAGAAATATTAATAGATATTAGAGTACAAAATACAGCCTTTATGGTGCCTGCAAAAAAAGCATATCTTTACATATATCTGCAAATTATAAAAAATGAAATCTGGTATTCTTTTCAAGGGAAAGTTCCCTGGCTCTACCACAACTGTACCTCTACAGAGGACAGCACAGCAAATGGAATTGCTTTCCTAAATATTTTTGTAACTGTTATGCCTGATTACCTCAGAGAAAGGAAATATAGGGAACATCACTGGAAGTTTCAGCATTTTTTCAACCAGAACGCCATCTCATCTAGCCTCCCAGAGGCATAAATGTAAGGAAATAAATACCTCATTTAAGTCATTTACTTGTATCAAGTAAGGGAGAGGTGGCTCAAGCTTCTTCTTTTAGGTCAGGGAGGATACCCCTAATGAATCTGCCTTCCTGCCACATCTTTTTATGACATTCCAATATTCACTATATTTCTTTCCATAGCTTCTCTTTAAGTGCACCTCCTTGTCCTGCCCTTTTGATATATCTTCACTATCTCAGTGAGAAACTACTCCACCCTCTATACAGAATGCATCTGGGTTTTTATTGTTTGTTTGTTTGTTTGTTTGTTTTGCTTTGTTTTGTTTTGTTGGTGTGTGTATGGTTTGTGGATGCTGGTGACTGAGGAATCAAGGCAATGTTAATAGAGATTTTCTTGGTGGTGGTGTTCTTTCCTCCAGGAAAAAAAGACTGGGTTTGCATCTAGTAAAACACCATTTTAAAGTTTCTGAGGACAAAGGAGAATTTTCAATAGCAGTATACATGAGAGAGCTCAGCTAGCCTAGTCTGAGGTGTGAGGATTCTTTACTAAAGGCTTTCTTTCATTCTTTCTTCCATTTTTTTTTTACTTAGAACAGGGCTGTAAGATCATTCTTGCAACTGTGACAGAGAACACTTTATTACTTTGCTTTTATGATCTTGTTTAAATATCAGACCTTGTGGCTAGGTGTGGTGGCTCACATTTGTAATCCCAGCTACTCAGGAGTGGAGGTAGGAAGGTGGCAAATTTGAGACCAGAGGCAGCCTGTGTGGTTAGCGAGATGTTGTCTCAATACAAAAGTAAATGCATGCATACATAAATATGTAAATGAGCTAATATATAAACAAACAAACAAATAAATAAGGGACTGAGGAACTCCGGTCGGTCCTGGTGGCTCATGCCTGTAATCCCAGTGACTTGGGAGGTGGATGCAGGAAGATCACAGATTCAAGGCCAGAGGCAGCCTGCATAAGAGAGGACATACTCTAATATTCATGTAACTAGTCTATAATGAGCCTGCAGCAGTAGCCCTGTGCCATCCAATCCCATCAGATCTTGGAAGCTAAACAGGGTCAGGCCTGGTTAGTACTTGGATGGGAGACCTCCTGGCAACAGCAGGTGCTGTAGGCTTGGGAGAAGGACCTGGCAACCCATTCCCCAAAATTAGTCCGACATTGAAAACCCTATGAACACAGAAAAGCACTGACAATAGTGTTTTGCCTGCAGTATGCAGGGTTGCTGTGAGTTGGATACCAACTTGATGGCACTTAACAACAGCAACAGTCTATAATGAGAGAGAAAGAAGCCAAAAGGATTCTTTACTGTAACTAGGATTAGCCAGTAAGGCATAAAGCAAACATGCTTTTTTTTTTCCTGTGTTTTCAGTACTCAGGGGTTGAACCCAGGGCTTTGTGCATACTCAGCAAGTGCTCTACAACTGAACAGCACCTCCAGCGCCCCTTTTCACCTACTCATTTATATATTTTTATTTTGATGCATGGTCTCACTAAATTATGCAGGCTGCCTCTAGACTCAAACTTGGGATCCTCCCGCCTCAGTCTCCTGAGTTGCTGGCATTACCAATACGCACCATGGTGCCTGGTTTAAAACAGCACATTTCTTAATTTTAATATTTTTCTGAGTCTGTTTCTATATTCTAGATTATTTGGAATACACTACAGAGAGAGTTCATAGTACCTCCATTTTGAATAACACACACACACACACACACACACACACACACACACACACACACTCATGGAGAAAGTTATTCGATCCAATAATCCTATGGTCTTACTCACAGGAAAAGAACTATCCTTGCTCCAGTTGTCCTGTGAGAAGAAAACTGGAAAATCCAATCAGATAGCATGACTTTGCATTGAACTGCCATTGTTTTTGGTTTTCTGACACAGTGCTGCTTTTGACAATAGCTATATGTGTCCTATTGCAAACTGTATCATTCTGTGAAGAAGATCTTAATTATCCAGACTGCTAATGAGGCTTCAGTTGCTATTCCCAGAAAGGCAGTCCTAGTTTGTTTTCTCCCATTAAAGTCACTGAGATCTTCATTAAAAAGTGTATTGTAAAGGTAGTCACTTTCAAATTACCTAAATGTTCCCTGTATGTTGCATAGTGTAAGATATTATGTACTGAAAGTAAATCAATAAATCACAAACTGCTGCTGAATTTACAAATTTATACAAAACTCACATAGACTTGAAATGTAGGTAAGCAAAGAAATCAGGTGGGAATACACTGAAGGAATCTTATATAGGGCATGTGTGCTTAGTTTATCTCAAACATTTTCTGTCTGGGTAATTCTTTTACAAGTCAGATTTCTCAAATTATGTAATCTGATTTATATACCATGTGTTTTCCACCTCTACTGACTGAAAAATCAGTCACCATTTAAAAAGTTAGCACTCTAAACTCTTTATCAGTAGTTTATAATAAAAATAAATGCATAACTAATAACTTATTTCCAATAATATTAAGAATAGTTTTTATAAGTAAAGATTATATTAGAAATTAAAATCACTTGAATGGAGTTCAGCTTCTTTTATTGTTGTGCTTAATTAATTGACTAATACCTCTAAAATCTAAAATATTTTTGCATTGCTGTTATATAAGTGAATTCCTAAAACTATGGAAAAACATTTGTATAATATACACAACCTGATAGGGAGAAAAGTATGTGAATCATATGCAACATGTTAGTATAGTATGAACACGGCTATAAAGTATCAAAGGAGCACAGAGGCCAAAACCACTAACTAACTCAGAAGTGGGCCTGAATCCTTGATACCAGGTTATACATGCTGGGCTCTCACTATATTTTCCAAATTTATTTCCAGTTGAATCATTCTGATAATTAGAATAGTTCATTAGGCAATATTCCATGTCTTTTCAATTAAAAATATTTAGTTTACATTAGAATTTTTACCATCTGGTTAGGGCATGAAAAAAAGTGAACATTGAATTATCCCTTTTCTATAATTGGATGAAGAGGAGATACATCATGAAAATGAAACATCAAGTCAAATGGTCAAGAAAGCGAATATGGCCACCACAGAATGAGTTCAGGGAAAGTGGAAGTGGATGAGGATAAGGAGTCAGCTAGTGGAAAGATCTTGAAGGCCCTTGCAGGCTGTAGTAAAAATCTGAATTTTTCTCTAAGAGTGATAGAAAATCTTTGTAGAATTTGGGTGTATAACATGACTTAGATGGGTTTCCTTAAAGGTTATTCTGTCTGTTAGTGGAAAATTATACCATGAAAAGTGAGAGAGTAGAAGCAAGGATCATAATTGGAAGAGTCTTTAATATTTTGATTTGGTGGAAAGTGATTATGGTAGAGGTCATAATAGTGGTGCCTACAGCTGTACCATTGTGGTGTCCAATACCATCAGATCTCGGAAGCTAAGCAGGGTTGGGCCTGGTTAGTACTTGGATAAGAGACAGCCTGGGAACACCAAGTGCTGTAAGATTGGGAGAAGGACCCGGCAACCCACTCCCAAACACCAATCAGCCCCTGACAACCATATGAATAGCAGAGAAGCACTGATAGTAGCGTTTTGCCTGTTGTACATAGGGTTACTATTAGTCAGACACTGACCTGATGGCACCGAACAAAAACAATAAGGTTGTATTGGTTACTTTTTTTCTTTCCTTGCTGGTGATTGAACCCAGGGCTTCACACATTAGTCAAGTGCTCAACCACTCAACTACATTCCCTACATTTTGAGGTAAATCAAATAGAAATTGTTAATAACTTGGTTGTGCATGTAAAAGTCAAGTCGAATCAAGAATGGCTTTTAGGTAACAAGTTACCAAATATTCAGTGGCTGATAACAATGCACACTTAACATCCCATCAGTTTTATGGTTCTGGAGACTAGGCGTAGTCTGATTGGGGCTTAAGGTCTTATAAGACTCTACTCAAGAAATCAAACTGAGCCTTCATCAGGAGACTCTTCTCAAGAAGAATCTGCTTATAATCTTAATCATTCTGTAGGCAGAAATCATTCCCTGTGCCCATACAATTAAGGACACACTTTTCTTGCTGCCTGGTGGGAGAAGTTGCCCCTCATTTTCTAGAACCATCCTTAGCTTATTGAAATAGAGGCTTCCAAAACATGTTTACTTCTTCAAAGTTAACATGGAATGTCAACAAAACAACTCTGCTGACAAGATTTTGTTGCTGTTGTTAGGTGTTGTGGAGTCTGTATCTGACTCATAGCGACCCTGCGTACAACAGGAGAAACAGTATTGTTAGTGCTTCTCTGCTATTCATAGGGTTTTCAATAGCAGATTGTTTTGCTGACAAGATTAAATAATGCATACAAGGAGGTGATTGGGTGCTTTTACCATATCTTACTGGCTAGAAACAAATCCTGTATCTCACTCACACTCCAGAGTAGGCGATAACCAAAGCATGTATACTAGAATTTAGAGGTCATGAGGGCCCAGGATGGAATCTCTCTGCCACAGATAGAAAGGGGCTAGGTACCTAAGGACAATATCATACAGCTGAATTCACTATGGACTTGCCTATTTCAGAACATTTTCTAATATGGGATAATAAATTTCTTTACTCTTTAAATGCATTTTTGGTCTGCTGTTTGTGGCCAAAGGTATCCTTCCTGACATGTTGTTGTTGTTAGGTGCCGTTGAGTCGGTATCCGACTCATAGCGACCCTCATAGGGTTTTCAATGGCTGATTATTTCGGGATTGCATTGGGAGTGGATTGCCAGGTCCTTCTCCCATTTTTGCAGTGCTGGGAATTGAACTCGGAACCTCAGAGACTGCAGCGCAGCGCTCTACCAACTGAGCTAAATCCCAGCCCTCCTGACATGGAAACAATAATAATTTAAGAACTTCGCTTGAGGACCTCTATGTTCTTTTTGAGTTAGAGGGGAATGATAGTTTGGGACCTTCCCATAAATGAATATTTAACATACCTTTTTCAGCAAGTGGGAAAGAGATTATTTGGATGGCACAGAAATAACTTCAGGTAGATGTAGGAACCAGGTGAGACTATAATTTCTGAGTATTTATTCAACAAGAATCTGAAACTGATTTTTCCCCATTCCTCTCAACAGCCTGGACGTAGTAGTAGAGAAAATTGCCAACTAATTGGTCAAATGAAAGCCTCCAAGAAAAAAAAAAACTTGAAAAACGAGACTATTGAGAAGAGAATGGATGGTCTAATGCCAAATACAACCCAGCCTTATGTAAAAAGAGGGCATTTTCTTATTCAGCTATAAAAAAAAGAGCTAGTCAGAGTCAGGCTCCTTAAATGTAGTCTGAAAACAAGAATAAAGGGAATAAAAGAGTGAATAACTTGAAGAAATAGCTAAGACAAGGAATACAAGATTCCAAAAGTGAAAATATTGTAACAAAATCTAGCATGAACTGTGGAAAAATGTAGGAGTGACTGAAGTGGATTGGGAAAAATGAGTCTTAGAAGTTTAAGACAGGAAATGGGAGGTCAGTGTGCAGTAAGGTTTGCCAGTGTGATTGGAGAATAATGGGAAAGCTTAAGACACAGGGCAAAGCTATTAACCAGGATTCAAGACTTCAAAGAGGGTAGACATGGAAGTGGAGTATTGACAAATGGTGGGTAGATGACAGATATGAAAAAGGAAATAAATGTGACAAGTCACCGGTTACATCTATTAAAGCATATCATGCCCATTTACATGAAGCTGTAAAGGTTTAGAAAGAGTGACTATGAAGTAAGAAACTATCAAAGTAGCTTCTGTGTCCTACATTAACTGAGATTTTGGAAATTAAGAAAATTCTTCTTAAGAAATTAAAAAGTAAAGGAATCTTCTTAGAAAAGAAGTTGTTATTGTCAGGTGCCGTCAAGTTTGTGTCCGACTAACAGAAACACTATGTACAACAGGTGAAACACTATTATCAGTGCTTCTCTGCTATTCAGAGAGGGTGCAATGGCTGATTTTTTGGGGGAGTGGGTTGGCAGGTCCTTCTCCCAAGCCTACAGCACCTGGTGTTCCCAGGTAGTCTCCCATCCTAGTACTAACCAGGCCCGACCCTGCTTAGCTTCCAAGATCAGACACCACAGTGGTACAGCTAAAGGCTAGAAGAGAAGTGAGTGTTAGTAAAGGCCAACAGGAGAGGGAGCATTCTGTAACATGGTAAAAAGTTTTGTTTATATGAGGTGGGTGCTCCTGGTTAGAGCTCAAGGTCTAGCTTAGGTTGGAGAATGGCATTGTGGGAGACATTATGGAAGAGAACACACTATTTACCACTGCCGTATTTATTGGATTTATTGCTTTAAGCAAAACAGCACTACCTACAGAAATCCAGTCATTTCAAGTTCCACATTGCAACTGTGTCTTGCTTTTCTGACAATTTTGTAATCTGTCTCAGGGAAGCATCATCTCGGCTGAGTGAGCTGTCAACTACTCCCACAGCAACATCAGTTATGGTTTTCTTTCTATAGATCCACACTCAAACGTTCTCTACTGTGATCCACCCTTAGATTCATGGGCTCCCATTAAGTTGAACACCTCCTTGGCATGCAATGATGGTTCTCTGTGATTTCTGTTCCATTTGTATACTTAAGAAAACTATTTAAACAATCCAATCTAGGGGTCCTTTCCTTCAAAAGTTTCCCTGATACATATGAAATGTCATTAACTGACTGAAGCTAAAATATTTATTTAATACTATGTGCTATCTGTTTGCATTCTTATGTCAACTTACTTCCTTTTTTCATTTCTTTTCTGTTTTTTTTTTGTTGTTGTTGTTATTGTTGTTGTTGTTGTTTTTCCTTAGTACTTGGAAGTTGAACAGCTGGCTTTGCACAAACTTTGTAAGTGCTCTACATGTGGCTGCACCTCCAGCCTTGAACTGGCCTCGAACTCACAACCTTACTACCTCCACCTCCTGATACATTTGAGTACCACTGAAGCAAGCTTTATATCAACTGGTAAGACCCTTAATATGGCTTTGGACTAGATTTTCTGATATTTTATTTTATATATTTGAATTTAGGTCTTCTAACATTGTTTTCTTTATTTTTCTATATTTTACCTTACATTTTCTCTATTATTCTACTTTTCAAAACTTTAAAACCAAGACATAATATTTGGACATCTTTATGGGATAGCGTATGATAAGTTGTTGCATGTATACAAGTTGTAATAATCAAATCAATGTAATAAACTTTCATTGCCTCAATAATTATAATACAAAAGCATAATTTCAGATACATTTTGTATTTGATTTGGATCCCTTGTTTGTTAAATGGGTCACAAAGTGATTTTACTGATAGGTGTATCATATATTTACCATAAGTGAATTCTTTTTTCCTGTGGTGCTAAGAATCAAACCCAAGGTCTTGCAAATGCTAGGCAAGCACTCTCCCACGGATCTACATCCCCAGCCCATTAAAAAAAAAAATTATATACTGCATTTCTATGTCAATATTTTTTTCATAACTTACTAAAGAAAAAGAAAGAAAAGATTAATCCATCTCTCATATTTATTCCCATGCACTTGAAAAAATAAAGTTAAGGAAAGTAATTATAAGATTTAGTTTTCTCTTGGAGAAACGCCAAAGCACTTAGCTTTGTCATTCAATTGATTTTGTAGGATTCCCCTAAGATTTGTAGAAAACAGCTACTTTATAACCAGAAAAATTAATGCAGAAATGCCACACACTGTGTTAACTGTATGAACAGAATTAGGAATCACAAATTCTTCACTTATGAAATTTTCTTAGCCCTCTAAATTACCCTGAGCTGTCCCCGTGTTTATGCAGCTTTCCATTCTTCACTGTGCTTTCAGGAAAGCCATGGACTGAAGGGCTAAATATTTTATAAGCCTTATTCTTTGCTGTGAAAAAAAAATTAATGTCAATTACCTTCATTCATGGATCAACCTGTTTTTATAATTTTCTATAAAAGCATGTGCATCACTGTTAAAATGTCACATGTGTAGCAATTGCGTTAACCATTTTAGAAGTTAGTCACTTTTTTAGTCTCCAATTAAATATCTCTTTGCACATATCATTATAATATTTGTTTTTGTCTTCTCAAGCTGCCTTTTGAAATCTTCTGTTTAGATCCTTAACTTCATCGTGTCTTCCTT
This sequence comes from Pedetes capensis, assembly GCA_007922755.1. NCBI lineage: Eukaryota > Metazoa > Chordata > Mammalia > Rodentia > Pedetidae > Pedetes > Pedetes capensis. The sequence continues at coordinate 7,832 of VMDO01012282.1, read as the reverse complement.
TTACTTTAGCAGTCAGCATTCAAGGGCAAGTTCCAGGGTCTCTTTTGACATGTAATTTGGTCTTCTCTTTTTTTCTTGTCTTTTTAATAACCTTTTGCTTTCTTCTTGAACAATATCTTATACATCATGCCACAAATCATCTGGTCCCCTGTCTTTTGTGTCTAATGCGTTAAACCTATTCTTGAGGTGGTCTCCAAACACAGGTGGGACATACTCCAGGTCATACTTTGGCTCTAACACACTTGTTCTAATTTTCTTCAGGTTTAGTTTGAACTTGCATATGAGAAGTTGATGGTCTGATCCACAATCAGTACCTGGTCTTGTTCTGACATTTGATACAGAACTTTTCTATTGCATCATTCCACATATGTAGTCAATTTTGTTCCTGTATGTTCTACATGGTGAAGTCCATGTGCATAGTCACTGTTTATGTTGGTGAAAAAATGTATTTGCAATGAAAAGGTCATTGGTCTGACAAAATTCTATCATGCAATCTCCCACATTGTTTTGTCGCCAAGACCATATTATCCAATTATTGAGCTTTCTTCTTTGTTTCCAACCTTTGCATTCCAGTCGCTGATAATTATCAGTATGTCCTGATTGCACGTTTGATCTATTTTAGATTGCAGAAACTGGTAGAAATCTTCCTCTTCTTCATTTGTGGCCTTAGTGGCAGGTGCATAAATTTAAATAATAGTCATTTTAAAAGGACTTCATTGTAGGTATATGGATATTATTCTATCACTAACAACATTGTATTTCAGAACAGAGTTTGAGATGTCCTTTTTGATGGTGAATGCAACCCCATTTCTCTTTATTTTGTCACTCCCAGCATAGTAGACTATATGATTATCTGACTCAGAATGGCCCATGTCAGTCCATTTTAACTGGCTGATGCCTACAATGTCAATGTTCATGTGTTCCATTTTTCTTTTAATGATTTCCAATTTTCCTAGATTCATACTATGTACATTCCATGTTCTAATAATTAATGGATGTTTACAGTTGTTTCTCCTCATTTTGAGTCGTGCCACATCAACAAATGGTGGTCCCTCAGTCTTTACTCCATTTCCATCATCAAAGTAGACTCTACTTTGAAGAAGCAACTGTTTCCCAGCAGTCTTTTGAGTTCCTTCCTAAGGGGTTCCTTTTCCAGCACTATATCTTCCAGTGTTTCTTTACTATTCATAGGGTTTTCAATGGCTAGTTGTTTCAGGAGTGTTTCTTCAATACCTACTCCCTAGTCTGACTTAGTCTGGAAGCTCAGCTGAAACGTGTCCACCATGGGTGACCCTACTGTATCTGATATTTGGGTGGCATAGGTTTAAGCTTCATCTCAACACATAATACTCCACAGTGCAGCAAACTGACAAACATGTGGGGGCAGAAAACCAAAAGTGAAGAACACACTCTGTGTTTCTCAAGCTTAAGGAAGTGAAGAAAAATTCAAGCCCCCAGTGGCAATAGTGGAAAGATTCTACAAGGAAAATATTAAATGATGCAAGAAACATCAAAAGTAGATGGAAAGAATATACAGAGTCATTTTGCAAAAAAGAATTGGTAGATGACCAACCAATTTCAAGAGGTTGCACATGAAGAGGAACCAATGGTATTGAAGGAGGAATTGGAAGCCACCTTGAAAGAACTGGCGAAACACAAGGCTCCAGGAATTGATTGAATACCAATAGAGATGTTTCAACAAACAGATGCAGCACTAGAGGTGTTAACATGTTTATGCCAACAGATTTGGAAAATAGCTACCTGGCCAGCTGACTGGAAGAGATCCATATTTGTGCCTATTCCCAAAAAAGGATATCCAATTGAATGTAGAAACCATCAGACAATATCACTAATGTCACACACAAGCAAAATTTTACTAAACATCAATCAAAAGTGATGGCAGCACTATATAGACAGGGAATTTTCAGAAAATCAAGCAGGATTCAGAAGAGGGCAGGGAACCAGGGACATAATTGTTGATTTGGTGGATATTAGCTGAAAGCAGAGAATATCAGTAAGATGTCTACCTATGTTTTATGGACTGTGCAAAGGCATTTGACTGTGTGGATCATAACAAATTATGGATAACACTTCTGAAAATGGGACTATCAAGGCACCTAATTGTACTCGTGAGCAATCTGTATGTGAGCCAGGAGGCAGTTGTTCAAATAGAACAAGGAATCACTGCCTGGTTTAAAGTTGAGAAAGGTGTGCATCAGGCGTGTATGCTTTCACCATATCTCTTCAATTTATATGCTGAGCAAATAATCTGAGAAGCTGGATTTTATGAGGAAGAACTTGGCATCAGGATTGGTGGAAGACTCAATAACAACCTGCATTATGCAGATGACACAACTCTGTTTGCAGAAAATGAGGAGGATTTAAAACATTTACTCATGAAAATCAAAGATCATAGCCTCCACTATGGGTTGCAACTAAACATCAACAAAACAAAAATCCTTATGACTGGGTCAGTATGCTACTTTGCAATAAATTGAGAAAAGATTGAGGTTGTCCATGATTTTGCTTTGCTTGGCTCTATTATCAACACCTGTGGAAGTAGCAGTCAAGAAATCAAAAGACACATTGCTCTGGGAAAAGCTGTAGGGAAAGATCTCTTTAGAGTATTGAAAAATAAAGATGTCACATTGAAGACAAAGGTGCGCCTGACTCATGCGATGGTATTTTCAGTCAAATCATATGATTGTGAAAGCTGGACATTGAACAAGGGAGATAGGAAAAGAATTGATGCTTTTGATTTATGGTGCTGGAGACATCTATTGAATATACCATGGACTGCCAAAAGAAGTAACAGATCTGTCCTAGAAGAAGAGTCAACCAGAGTGCTCCTTGGAAGCAAGGATGGCCAGACTACATCTTACATATTTTGGACATGTAGTCAGGAGAGACCAATCCCTGGAGAAAGACATCATGTTAGGGCAAGTTGCAGGTCAAGAAAAAATGGAAAGCCCTTCACTAGAAGGATTGACACAGTGTCTGCAACAAGGGGCTTAAACATAAATAAGATTGTGTGCCTGGCACAAAATTGGGAAGTGTTTTGATCTGCTGTACACCGGGTCACTCTGAGTTGGATTCAAGCAGACAGCACCTAACAACAGCAACAACAACATTAAATATCTCACCTTGGTATTCTCTGTGTTTACTAACTCTTCGAACCTCAACTGCCTTTTATTCTCTACATTTTCCATTCACTTCAGCCAAAATGCTTTATTCCACATGAAATGAATATTGTTTAGTAATTTTCCATTTGTTTTCTTTACTGTTTTTATTATTTTTGAGCCATGCTATTTTTCCTTGACATAATGTCATCTCCATGTGACCCTAACCAAATTCTACTTATCCTTCCTTGTCCACAATGTCTTCATTGGAACGTTAAATTAAGCTATTCTTCTTACTTTTAAATTTTAATTGCATTTTAATCTCTGTTGTTAAGACCATTAATACTGCTAGTGCACTGATTCCTCTTTTCTTGAATGCCTACTCAATTGTCTTCTTGTTACTCCCTATAATTATAAATCTTCTTCCCAAAGAGATTAGAATCTCATAAGGACAGGAAGGGTGATTTACCCTATTCTTGGTTAGAGAGTAACAAGTGTAGTATTTTGGTACCTTCCAAGTGCATAGTAACTAGACAGGGTTAATATATTGATTAATTTCCAAGCAGACAAGTAAAATTGAGGGCATTCAGGTTCTTAAGAAACCATCAGATATTTTGGTGCATGCCTATAATCCCATCGACTAGGGAGATGAAGGCAAGAGGATCTTAAGTTCGAGACCAGAGGCACTCTGCGTAACTGAGGGAGACCCTGTCTCAAAAAGTAAACAAATGGGCTGAGGGTGCAGCTCAGTGTTCCAGCACTTACAGAGCATGGAAGCGCAAGGCCCTGGGTTCAACTCTATCATAAAAAAAGAAAGAAAGAAAGAAAGAAAGAAATAAAGAAAGAAAGAAAGAAACTATCAGATATTTTAAAATTAATAACTTGTATTTATTAATAATATAAAATGGGGAATAGGAAATTTATACATTCTTATAATTTTAAATAAATATACTTCCCCAAACATGATTTTTTTCTAATTTCTAAGCAGTGCCTTTAAACAGCAGTTTAGTTTGGATAAACAGCAGTTTAGTTTGGATACAGTATAGTTGGCTAAACAGTACAAACACTAAAAGTCCTTTTACATTAGTATTAACTGCTTTCATAAAATGTGTAAGTTACCATATGTGTTGATTACTTTAATCTGTTGTTTATTCAGGCATTCATTACCTCTGTGTGAGCGACTAAGGGCTATTACTAAACTTACTTGAAAATCTTATTGAGTACATGTTATTTAACTCATCTGCATTAATTTATACTGTCCCACTTATATAAGTTGATAGTGATCCAGGTAATGATTTTTATTCTTCATATGCAAATGCTTACTCCAGATTTCCCTTGTTGTTGTTGTTAGGTGCCGTCGAGTCGGTATCCGACTCATAGCGACCCTCTGTACAACAGGGAAACACTATTGTCAGTACTTCTCTGCTGTTCATAGGGTTTTCAATGGCAGATTGATTTTTGGGAGAGGGTTGCCAGGTCCTTCTCCCAAGCCTACAGCTTCTGGTGTTCCCAGGCGGTCTCCCATCCAGGTACTAACCAGGCCCGACCCTGCTTAGCTTCTGAGATCTGACAGGATCGGATGCCACAGGGCTACAGCTGCAGGCCAGATTTCCCTAGGCTATCTCATTTCTTTTTCTTTCTTTTTTTTTTTTTTTTTTTTTTGGCAGTACTGGAGGTTGAACCCAGGGCCTCACACTTGCATGCTTTGCAAGTGCTGTACCACTGAGCTGCACCCCCAGCCCTGTTTTGTTTCTTTGTTTGTTTGTTTTGTTTTTTGGTTTTTTTACTTTTTGAGACTCTAGTCTCCAACTTGTGATCCTCCTGCCTCTGCCTCCTGAGTCTCTGGAATTATAGGCATGTGCCTCCATGCCCCGCTTGGGTTTCTCATTTCTATGAGCATCTTCTATATATTACACTTATTTCTTTATTCAAAAACCTACATATTTAACTAGAACAGATACCTCTTGAGTTAGTAGAATCAGGGTACTAGTCTAGCAGTTGCCAACAAATCTACAGTTTGTATCAAATTATTTAAGAACTCATAAATATGAGTCATTTGATCAAAGTATTCCCGTGTAGGATGTTATCCTAAGCAACAAATCAGAATTAAGTGATGACATTTATGTACAAAGATGTTTCTTATACCATTATTTTAAATGTCAAAATGTCCTGAGCCAAAACAAGACAAATATTGTATCTTCATAAATATGAAAAAATATTGACATTGCTATTGTTAAGTGCTGTCAAGATGGTCTTACTCATATCGACCCTCATAGGATTTTCAGTGGCTGATTATTTCAGGATTGCCTCAGGAGTGGATTGCCACCTCCTTCTCCCATTCTTGTAGTGCTGGGGATCAAATCCAGGTCGTAAGAGAGTAGAGAGCCGTCCTTTACCCACTGAGGTAAACCACAGCCCATACTGGCATTAAAGAATATTACAAAAGGATATTTTATGACAAGCATAAATGGAAACCACATATTGTTAAATGGAATAAATTATTCATTTATTCAAGCATATTTATGTTCACATACAATGTGTTATACATAATTCACGGCATTGTGTATATGGACACGAGCATATACACAAGCCCCTATCCGTGCAATGCTTATTATTTAAAAGGTGAAAATAGGTAATAAAATGACAATCAAATATATATAAAGCATTAGCTATTAATGGACAAAATAAAAGTGTACCTGACTCAGGTGTTATTTCTAAGGATGAGTAGAGAAATAGAATGACTCAAATGAATATGTAGGAAAGAGCATTTCAGATGAAGCAAATACCAAATCCTTGATATTGAAAATTGCTTGTCAGCAGATGTTGTGGGCTTTCAAAGTAAGCAGATAAATGAATAACTGAATTATTCAATTCTTTTAGCTGTGATCTTAGCAGTACGTAAGTTTTATTGATCAACAGACTAGGGAGAAGGACCCCAGTAGCCCAATCCCAAAACAGCCATTAAAAACCCTGTGGATTGCAGAGAAGCACTGGCAAATATGATGCCAGAAAATGAGCCCCACCCCCAGGCTGGAAGGCATGCAAAAGACAACTGGGGAAGAATTGCCTCTTCAAAGCAGAGTCTGCCTTAATGACAAGAAGGGAGTAAGGCCCCTGTGATATCCTTTTGCTGATGTGGCACAACTCAAAATGAGAAGAAATATATGGGTTTCAATAGTGGGCTCAAACAAATAAATCATCTGCATGGCATAGTGTTGTGTAGTGTTTCCTTCTATTGTACATAGGGTCAATATGAGTCAGATCTGACTCGACAGCAATCAACAAGAAAAAGATATATAATAATTGAGTTTACCACTTGCTAGGTACTATTTCAAACCTAAGGAACTCATAAATCAAATTAAATATTTTGTTATTATGCCTCCCCTTTTACAAGGGAACTGGAGTCAAGAAGCTAATGTATTTTTCCATAGCTGCATAATTTAGGACTCAATCCTAGCCATATATGTCCTCTATTGAAAACTCTTTCTATCATGTCCTATTGACTTTCATGATAAATAAACATATGAAAAGGTGCATGTTTCCATTAAGCAAAAAGTAAGAGCCATCCTAGATGCATACTCCTAAGAGAAAGTGGAATCTTATACATGGATTTTAGATATTGGAATTTAATATATGTGTAAGTAGTCCATGCTAGACTTAGCAAAGTGTTATAATGTCAAATTTGATTTCAATTCAAATATAATTATCTCCTAAAAACTTCAATAGTAATTACTGCTTATATTTAACTTGAATGTTCTTATAAAAGTAAGAAGTTTTTAGATTTAGGAATATACCACTGCTCAGATATAATTATAGTTTAATACAATATTTAAGAAGTTTAAATTCAATAGCAATCTCTACTTTTTGTCAATAGATGACAATTACCCTTTAATGTTAATCAGTTTACTTGAAAATTACTTAGTCCTTTCCCAATAATGAAATATTTTTCTTTGCTGGTAGAAAATTTTCCTTTTTCCCCCAGCATATTCACATTCCTCTCAGAGTCATTCACTCCCACTGTTCCATGAAAGAAACCCCAAACATCTGAATGATTATCTGACTCTTACTTGATGGGCTCATTTTCTCAGGCAGAGCTTAGCTTAAAATCCAGCCTTTCTATCATTCCTCAATCTCCCTTAACCCTCATCTCCTCCTTGATCAATTCATGTATTTCACATTGAAATCATCTATTTTATCCAACAATGCATGACAGTATTATTACTTTGCAAGTAAGAGCAGGGATATTGGTATAAGTTAAACATTGGTAGAAATAATACCTTCTGCCTTCAACAAGTGCCTTGCTTATGTATCTGCCTAAACCTTCAATTTCCAACTACAAAATGGGAATGGTCATATTATATACCACATTAGTATGTACAAGGATGTATTTTTTAAAAGAAACTCCTTAAGAAAGTATATTCTCTATAATTAACACACAAGACATTGTACATATTATTATGCCACTTCCACTTATCTATTCTTCCCTTTATTCTTGAAAATATTTAAATCCATATTTGAACAAACTAAAAAAATCTTCATTAAAAATGGAGTTATAGAGAATATTTATACCTGAAAATGCTCCTGTTCTTCTATGTATCTAACCAAACATACATAAAGAGCTTTTCTTTTAATTACATTATTTTGACATCATTAAGTATAAAACAAAACATTGATAAAACTATATTGACACTTTGGTTACAATTAGTGAAGATA
>VMDO01012281.1:0-62907 GCA_007922755.1 Pedetes capensis | reverse complement strand
GCAGCGCTCTACCCACTGAGCTAAATCCCAGCCCCATAAGGCAGTTTAGTTCCCTCAAATTGCTTATAGAAAGTGGGTATGCTAGTTATTAATTTCTCTGAAAAATTGAAGCAAAATAATTCTTTAAATATTCATATTATATCAACCTGCCAAATAATAGCTTTACAATTAATAGTATGTTTCAAATATTAATGGTGTTGTTGTACCTTTAATGGTCAGTGTCCACAAAAATTACCTTAAAAAGCCTGCAGCCACACAACTGTGGCGGCCAATCCTGTCAGGTCTCCCAAGCTAAGCAGGGTTGGGCCTGGTTAGTACTTGGATGGGAGATGGCCTGGGAATACCAGGTGCTGTAGGCTTGGGAGAATGACCTGGCAACCCACTCCTCCAGCAAAAAAAAAAAAGAAACAACCAGCCATTGAAAACTGTATGAATAACGGAGAAGCACTAACAATAGTGTTTCGTCTATTGTATGTTGGGTCGCTGTGAGTGTGACACTGACTGGACGGTACCTAACAACAACAACAAGATTCATAAAATATTAGTGTAGTGATTTCTTTTGGTTTTTATTTAATACATACAACACATTTCAAGCAACCAGTAAAGACCTGCTTTTAAAGAGGAAAAAAATTGATCCAAAAGCAAATCATAATGTCAGTCTTTTCCTGAGTTTTATCCTTAAATTTGTTTTCAGAAATTTTAAGTAGAGAGATTATTTCACTTCACTTTCTGCGTATCTTTGAACTGTCATGTTCACAAATTAAAAGGCTTAGTTTCATCTTCTGACTTGTAGTAGTACCTAGGTTACCACTTAAGCTAACAATGACATTCCTTTTCTGTATGTTATGATTCTGAATTTACATTCACATGGTAAGGGGAGAGGGCTGTACTGGGCTTAACCCAGGACCTTGTGCATGCTAGGCAAGTGCCCTACTATTCAGCTCCACCTCCACTACCCTACTTTTAATTTTTTTTTTTTTTTTGAGGCAGGGTCTCGCTAAGTTGCACAGGCTGCCTCTGGCCCCAAACTTGTGATTCTCCTGCCTTCACTTCCCCAGTCACTAGGATTACAGGTGTGTGCCATGGGACCGGCCTTAGTCTTAACCTTTTGACTACAATCATAATGCATATGTCCCATGAAGTTTCAGACATACCACAGGGATTTGCTGTCATTAAATATCCAGAATGTTATTCACTCATATTATACACTCCAATCATTTTGCTAATCATGTTCTTGTTTTGTTCATTGTAATAAAGTGTTCTGGAAATAAAATACTTATGGTCACATATTTTGATTTGAAATTGGTAATTAAAGGGTTAAATTAGCCTCCCCTTTAGTTGAATAATTATATTTAAAAAAAATCTTATTAGGTTGAACTACTTAGGAATAGAATAAATGGTACGAGCATTAACAGCAGCTCACTCAAAAATACCACGGAACTTGAGTGAACTGAAACCTAAATGAGCTTATGGAGTTAAAAAGCTGGTGAAAGTATGTATAGGAAATTGGGAAATATAAGGAGACTTATCTGGAGTGGGGAGGCAGAGGAAGGGGAGCAACATGGAGGGTAATGAGGGAAAAACAAGCGCAAAGTACATGAAGCACATGTATGCAAATCCAATAATGAAACTCAATACTGTGTGCAAAATTTTTTTAAAGCTGACAAAAAAAAAAAAAGTAACAAAAAAATTTTTTTTTTTTTTGGTGCAGTACTGTCGGGTTGAGCCCAGGGCCTTGTGTATGTGAGGCAAACACTCTAACACTAAGCTGCATCTGCAGCCCCTTTTCTATTTTTTTTTTTTTTAATTTTTTTGAGACAGGGTCTTGCTAAATTGCATAGGCTGCCTGTGGTGTAGAATTTAAGATCTTCCTGCCTCAACCTCCTGAGCTACTAGGATGACAGGACTACAGTATGGTTCATGGCAGTAAATGGAATCTTAGAATGCACAAACAGAAATATGGTCTACAGAATAAAGGAGGTAGAAGGCAGCAGTGGTAGCATATACCTGTAATCCCAACATCCTAATCCCACATTTGGGATGCTAAAACAAGAAAATCATAAATTTGAGGCCAGCCTGGGTTACACAGCTAAAGGATAGTGGGAGCTACATAGACTCTGTCTCAAAAAGAAAATGGAGGGGGGAACATGGTTGAGGATTTAGCTCAGTGGTAGACCAGTTGCCTAGCAGGTGCAAGGTCCTGGGTTCTATTCCCCAGTATCACAAGAACAAACAAGTAAACAAACATGGTAGTAGTTAACAGTATACTGGAGTCTCACCAAAAGAAATGTATTATGTTATAGTTTAAGAGGAACAGGAACTAGATTGCTCATTCAAGACATATTACTGAATATTCTCAAATCTAATCCACACCCTTTCCACAGTTTTAGAGGACTACAAAATCAGATAAGGATTAGAATTGTGAGCAGATTAGAGTCACAGTGGAGAATCTTCAAAGATTCTAATCTGTACCTGATTTTGTAGTCCTCTAAAACTGTGGAAAGGTTGTAGATTAGATTTGAAAATATCCATTTTTTAATAAATACTATCAGTCTGGGGGTGGGGTTTAGCTCAGATGGTAGAGTGCTGCCCAGCACTTTCTGAGGACCTGGGTTTGATCCCCAGCACTACAAAACTGGGAGAAGGATGTGGTAGTCCACTCCCCAAACAATCTGAAGTCAGCCAGCCATGGAAAAACCTACAAGGTTCAATGTGAGTCAAGCGCACCTAACAACAACTATGAGGCAGACATTGGTACAAGTAAAACAGTAAATACCTCTTTTCCAATGTAACTAACATTTTAGTGAGGAAGGTAAGCAAAAAACAAAAACATCAGGCATGGGTACAAGCTATGCAAAGAATGAAAATAAACCAATGTAGTAAAAAGTGACCATTTTAGAACTGATTTAGGGAAAGTGTCATTGATAAGGTACCACTAACACTGAAATCTGAAGGAGAAGAAAAAATTAGCTATGTAAAGACTTGTGAAAAGATGAATTAAAAATTATCTTAAGGTTATCTACAAAGTGAAATGGCTAATGTGCTGGTGTTATATCTTAATTTCAAGTTTTTAGGTGTCGGTGTGGTGGCAACTCAGGGGCTGGGGGTGGAGGTAGGAGGCTGGTAAGTTTGAGGCCAGAGGCAGCCTATATAACTTAGCAAGAGCCTGTTTCAAAACAAAAAGTAAGAAGTGACCTGATGGCGCCCCTCAGGGGTAGAGTGCTTACCAAAAGCATGTGTGAGGCCCTGGGCTTAATCCTCCAGGACCGAGGGGTGAAAAAAAAAAAAAAAAGGTTTGTAAGACAACATGTGCACCAACCATACTATACTTTCTCATGTTAAAACAAAGTTCTTGGCACTTCAATTTCCCTCCAGAGTTTATCAGCTCAGGTACCACAACTTTAAGGTTATTCCTTTCTATAACAGGCCATCATCATTATTCTCAATAGTCTGATTGTCTAAGACAGTGATTTGTTTTGTTTTGTTTTGTTTGCAGGACTGGGAGAGTTGAACTCAGGGTCTCCTATATGCCAGGCAAGTGTTCCACCAGCTCCTACTGTATTTTTTTATTTTGAGGCAGGGTCTTGCGAAATTGCTTGGGCTACCTCTTGCCTAGAACTCACAATCCTCCTAGCTCAGCTTCTCTAATCACTAGGATTACAGGTGTGCACAATGGCACCCAGTTTAAGACTAGTGAGACTATGAGCTGTTATTTAATTATAAGATGTCAATTTAGTGGACAGCAAATAACATTCTTTAAAAATGAAATGGATCAGTGTTTGTGAAATATTGGTGAAGTTTTCATATCTACATATACAGCCCTACATACATATTAATAAACATTTATAATTTATGCCACAGTTGACAAGACTGTCTCCATTTCAGGAAGGAGACAGACTCCTTGGATCTTAGGTTGGGGCTGGCCACATCAGAAGGATTAATCATGTCATTTAGGTTGGGAGATTTGAATTACCTAGTACCAGTCCATCTGCAGGTGAAGATCAACCATGTGGGCAATCAATCCATCAATCATGCTTCCATACTAGAGCTATGAAGAAAGACTCTTGAGACTCATGTTCAGTGAGCTACCCTGCTTAGCAATACTCTATATATACCAACACATGAGAAACGTGAAGTATAAAAGTTTAAGTGGTCTGGACACAGAGGCCCATGCCTATAATCTGAGCAACTTGGGAGGTAGAGACAGGAAGATAGAAAGTCTAAGGCCAGAGACAGTTTGTGCAACTTAGTGAGATCCTATCTGGAGATAAAAAAATTTTTAAAGGGCTGGAGGAACAGCTCAGTGGTAAAGTACTTTCAAAGAGTGTGCGAGGCCCTGGGTTCAACCTCCAAGTACTGACTAAAAAAAAAAAAAAATTCTATGAGAAAAAGTATTGATATTAAAAATAATCAAGAATGCGTAAATAGGTTATATCTCATCTTCTCCAACAGTATAGTCAGGTGCCAATATAAAATACTTTTCAAATTATATAAAGAGGACTAAGGTCTTCTGGTTACCTAATTTTCTATTGCAATCTCAATCAATAAAGACTAGGCAAATCATCCAAATGTTAATTTCCTTGTGTACTATTGAGCAAAGAATGTTACTCAATCTAACTACACTTATAAGTAGGACACAAGATTAGAGATAAAAACTAACATCTCTGTTGTCTCTGATGGTTTCCAGGGGATTTGAAATAGCATTATTTAATTCTTCCATCCTAGGATTGGCTTGTGGTAGCAGTTGTTTTTTCCCATTATAAAGTAGAAGAAATTGTCTTAGCTAAGTCCCATCTTTCTTTTACACCTGTCTACCAAGGTACCTCAGCTTTTTCCCTTTTCTACTTCCTTATTTTTCACACAGGAAACAATGGAACACATCTCAACACTTATGAAACCTCAAATGGGAGTGAAGGGTACAGAAGGATACATGCTAGTTTGGCAAATTCCCTCTAAGACTCTGACAGAAGAGGAGCATCCCTCCTTATCTGCCATTGAAAAATCACTGTTAAAACAACAATGTACTTTTCTTCTAAAGCAAACATTCAATCATTAACCCAGAAATTTTAAACTCAAGAAAACTGAAGGGACAAATCTATGAGCAAAATGTAATTTTACAGGAGATGAATCACATACCACTTCAGTTTCACTGACAAAGTTCTAAAATTATCCTGCAATTTATAAAATATTTCCTTCTCAAATGGAATCTGATCATTGTCTTTAAAACTTCACCATATAAAGACTGACTGGTTCATTCACTCAAGAAGTACTCCTGAATGTTTTTATTATTGTGTGGTAGGGTGGATGAACCCAGATCCTTGCATGTTAGGCCAAGCACTCTATCACTGACATATATCCTCAGCTCAGGCCTTAATACAGTAAGAAACTGTTAGCAAGCACTTCTCATTATTACTTTGTCACCTATTTATATTAAGAACTCTTATGCTTACATCAAATAAACTGCTTTCAAAAAGGAGTTGTGTCAATATCTACCAAAGCTGATCACTTCTTATAGTAGGCAAAATTCAAAGGGGAATCCTCAATGACCCATGTTCTTGTATAAAACCTCCCCTTTGAATGTAGGCTGAACCATGGAAAATGATGGATTTATACGTAAATGGTAAAAGGGAAAGGATTTAACAGATGTAGTTAAGGTCTAAACCAGTCCTTCTAGTTAGTCAAAGGGAGATCAACTAGCCTAATGAGATGAATGTTGTTGTTGTTGTTAGGTGCCGTTGAGTTGGTATCCAACTCATAGCGACCCTCTGTACAACAGGGGAAACACTATTGTCAGTGTTTCTCTGCTGTTCATAGGGTTTTCAATGGCAGATTGATTTTTGGGAGGGGGTTGCCAGGTCCTTCTCCCAGCCTACAGCTTCTGGTGTTCCCTGGCGGTCTCCCATCCAGGTACTAACCAGGCCTGACCCTGCTTAGCTTCCGAGACCTGACGGGATTGGATGCCACAGGGCTATAGCTGCAGGCAATGAGATGAATAGAGGGCTTCAAACTCATGAAAAACTGGGTTCAGGTTTCAAGTATGGCTTTGGTTTGAAACCCTGCTATCTACACATAGGATTCAGATCTAAACATGAACTGAACCCTCTCGTTTTAATGTACTAAACCCGGACCAGAACTTGAACACAATTTTTTGTGGGTTTGGAGCCCTTGTCGAGTATATACTGTATGATTCCATTTGTATAACATCCTTGAACTAGCAATACTGTTGCTGTTGTTGTTAGGTGCCATTGAGTTGGGTCTGACTCATAACAACTCTATGGGCAACAGAACAAAACACTCCCTGACATTGTGCCATGGCTCACACTATTGTCAGTGGTTCTCTGCTATTCATAAGACTTTCAATGGTGGATTGTTTTGGGAGTGGGTTGCCTGGTCCTTCTCCTTATCTTGCAGCACCTGGTATTCCCCAGCAGTCTCCCATCCAAGGGACTAACCAGGCCAACTCTGTTTAGCTTCTGGGATCAGATACTAGGGTGCTATGGCTGCAGACATAGCAATACCATAGCAGATTAACAACCAATAAGTGGTTGCCAAAGGTTACAGGTAGAAAAGCAGAGTGGGAAAGAGGTGAGTGTGGTTATATAAGGGAACCAACAGGGAAGTTGGTGGTGATAGAATTATGCTATATCTTGACTGTGATGATAGATACATGAAATTTCACATGTGATAAAATTTCATAGGTATTCATGAGGCCCTGGGTTCAGCATCCAGTACTTGCAAGGGAAAAATCATAGAAACGAATGCATACATGCACACAAATGAGAGGTTGTATAACTGGGAAAATCTAAATAAATGGATTGTGCAATTTTGATTTCCAGGTGTGACGGTGTATAGTTTTACAAGATGTTACCACTGTAAGAAATTGAGTAAAAGATGTGCTGGATTTCTCCATAATATTTTCCTTTTCTTTTCTTTTTTTTCTTTTTCTTTTTTTTTTTTTTTTTTTGCAGTACTGGGGGTTGAATCCAGGGCCTTGCACCTGCATGCTCTGCAAGTGCTGGACCACTGAGCTGCACCCCCAGCCCATTTTTTTACTTTTTGAAACAGGATCTCGCTAAATTACGCAGACTGCCTCTGGTCTCGAACTTGCGTTCCTCCTGCCTCCACCTCCCTAGCCTCTGGGATTACAGGTGTGCGCCACCACGCCCGGCTCAGTGCTATTTATTGTGATTAAGATTAATGTTCCTCACATAAAGAAGTCTCAAACCAGATGTGGTTAAGTGCATGCTTATAATCGCAGCACTCAGCAGCCTGAAGCAGGAAGATCACCGTGAGTTAGAGGCCAGCCTGGCTACACAGTGAGTTTCCAGGCCAGCCTAGGATATATAGTGAAACTCTACCTCAAGAATGGCCCCCTAAAATAAAATACTTAAAACTCAGGGCAATGGGTAGAGCTTAGTGACAGAGCTCATGCTTAGCTAGCATGAGATCCTGGGTTCAATCCCAAACACTGCAAAACAAAAAACAGAGACAAAAAAAAAATAGTTGATAATATGGCTAAGAAAACAATTTGAAAAACTGGAAATATATTTAAACAGTTTACCAAAGACAAATAGCAAATAAACATAAGAAAGGGGACTAACCTTGTAAGATATTAGGGAAATACAATTTCAAACCAGAATGAGCTGTCAATGCACATCTATCTGAATGGCTAAAAAATAAAAAATCTAACAATATTAAGTCTTAGAGAGGATATCCACATCCTCTTATCCCTTTGGAATTCTTATACACTGCCAGTGGGTATAAAAATGCACCACCATTTTGAAAATCAACTTGATGTTGTTTTATACAGTTAAACATACACTTAACATGACCCTCACCAATCTTACTCTTAAATATTTATGCAAGAGAAATGAAAATGTATAATAACAAAAACCTGCACATAAATGTTTAAAGAGACTATTCATAATGTCAAAATCTGGAAACAACCTAAATGCCATTTAACTGGTGAATATATAAACAGTCTGTGCTACATTTGTATAATAGAATACTACTCAGTAACATAAAGGGAGAAAATTATATGCAACGAAAAATGCACTGCCCTACGTGAAAGAAGCCAAACTAATAAGGCAACAGACTGCATGATTCTATCGGCATGATGTTCTCCAAAGTGCAAAACTACAAAGAAGGAACATTAATCACTGGTTGTCAGAGTCAGGGGTTAAGGGATAAAGGTCACTACAAGGGACATGAGTGAATTTTCTGGCATAGTGGCAATAATCAACTCTCTCTCTCTCTCTCTCTCTCTCTCTCTCTCTCTCTTTGTGGTGCTGGGGATCAAACCCAGTGCCTTATACATACTAGACAGGCACTTGACCACTGAGCTATATCTCCTGCCACCAATAATCTTTATCTTGGCTGTGGTGTGTTTATATACAACTGGGCATATGTTTCAAAACACATGGAACTAAACAATAAAAAAAGTTGAATTTTACACATTATAAACTATACCTCAATAAGCCTGCCTAAAAAATAATTATTGTACTTTAGGCCTTGATTCTTATACTAAGAAGCTAATATAAGAGGTCTCATAACTAGACTTCTAAACCCAGGATAATGTTTTGATACCTTTCCCCTAATCACAGTAATTCCTTGAAGTCCTAACCTATAACTGTTTACTTCTCTAAATAGTGCCTATTCACAGATTTTTGGAGGCTATTTTCTCACTTATCTGCTTTCAAAAATCCACGTTGTAAGTGGCTGACCTCTTTAATCCCACAAAATTGCCCAACTAGATTTCTTTCTATAAGATACTATAGGGTTTCCCAACTCCTACTCCAAATTTCCTTCCCTGTTACTAACATACTGTATAAACACACATGTAGGCAGGTACACAGAGCTCTTTAGTCTTTAACACAATGGAACCATTGACCTCCTTTGTGTCTGACTATGGAAAAGACTTCAGCAGTCTCTTCACAAAAGACAACAGACAGGGCTAATAATCCCATGAAAAGATGTACAACAGGCTGGGTATGGTGGACTATACCTATTATCCCAGTGACTCGGGAGGCAGAGGCAGGAGGATCATGAGTCTGAGACCAGAAGCAGCCTGTGTAATTTGCTGAGACCCTTCCTCAAAATAATAAATACAAAACAAAAAATTAGGCTGGAAGTGCAGTCCAGTGGAGAGTAATTGCAAAGTATGTATGAGGCACTGGGTTCCACCCACCAATACCAAAAAAAAAAAAAAGGGGGGGGTTACATCATTACCCATCAGGATAACACAAATGAAATCTGTAATGATATATAAATACATACCCCAATGAAGTGAGTAAAATTAAAACGACTAGCAAGACATCAAGGGATGATGGCATGTACCTTTAATCCCAGCACTTGGGAGGCTTAGGCAAGAAGACTGTAGGTTCAAGGCCAGCTTCAGCTACATATTGACATCTAGGTCAGCCTGATCTACTAAGTGAGACCCTGTACCAAAAAAAAAAAACAAGGGCTGGGAATGAAGCTCAGTGGTAGAGTGCTTGCCTACTATACACAAGGGCCTTGGTTCAATACCCAGTACACTTCAGGGATGGGAGAGGAAGACTGAGAATATCAGAGTTTGAAGAGGGAGGACTTGCAATTCTCATAACTTTCTGGTGGGAATATAATAGTAACTACAATGTTACTATTCTCTGTTTCAATTTATGGCATCTACATATATTTGTCAGGGCTGGGATTTAGCTCAGTTGGTAGAGCGCTGTGCTGCAGTCTCTGAGGTCCCGAGTTCGATTCCCAGCACCCCCAAAATGGGAGAAGGACGTGGCAATCCACTCCCAAGGCAATCCCGAAACAATCAGCCATTGAAATTCCTATGAGGGTCGCTATGAGTCAGACATGACTTGACGGCACCTAACAACAACAACATATATTTGTCAGTGCTAAGAGGACATGGAAACAGGGATATCATTGCTAACATCTGATGGATTCTGGCCAAAAGAGAATACCAGAAAGATGTCTGTCTATGTTTTACTGACTATGCAAATGCATTTGACTGCGTAGATTACAACAAATTATGGATAACATTGCAAAGAACAGAAATACCAGAACACTTAATTGTATTCTTGAGGAATCTGTACATGGACCAGGAGGCAGACGTTCGAACAGAAAAAGGAAATGCTGCACAGTTTAAAGTTAGGAAAGTGGTGTCAGGGCTGTATCCTTTCACCAAACTTCTTCAATCTCTATGCTGAGAAAATAATCTGACAATCTGGACTTTATAAAGAAGAATGTGGTATAATAGGAGGAAGACTCATTAACAATCTGAGATATGCAGATGGTACAACTTTACTTGCCAAAAATGAAGAGGATTTGAAATACTGATGAAGATCAAAGAACACAGCCTTCAGTATGGGTTGTGCATCAACATCAGAAAACAAAAGTCTTTGCAACTGGGTCAGTAAGCAACTTCATAGTAGATAGAGAAAAGATTGAGGGCTGTCCAAGATTTTGTTTTACTTGCTTCAACAATCAACACCTACAGAAGCAGTAGTCAAGGAATCAAAATATGCTTTGCAGTGAGAAATGCTGATGCAGAAGACCTCTTTAATGTGTCAAAAAGTAAAGATGCCATATTGAAGACGAAGGGGCACTTGATTCATACTATGATATTTTTAGTCACATCATATCCTTGTCAAAGCTGGACACTGAATAAGGGAGACAGTAGAATTGACGCTTTTGGATGATGGTTCTGGAGATGCACACTGAATATACCATGGATTGCAAAAAGAACCAACAGATTTGTCCTAGAAGAAGACAACCAGAATCCTACTTGGAAGCAAAGATGGCTAGACTGCATCTTACATATTTTTCACATATTATCAGGAGGGACTGATCCCTGGAGAAAGATATCATGTTTGGGAGAGTGGCTGGTCAGCACAAAAAAGGAATACCCTCTATTGGATGGCTTGACACAGTGACTACAACAATAGGTTTAAGCATAAAAAAGATCATGCACAGCATGATGTCAGATAGTGTTTCATTCTGTTTTAGAAAAGGTCGCTATGAGTCAGGCTCAACTTGATGATACTTAACAACATGCATTAAAAAGACCGACTTTGGGCTTGTTGTTGAGTGCCATCGTTCATATCCAACTCATAGCAACCTTCATAGGGTTCCCAATGGCTGATTGTTTTGGGATTGCATTGGGAGTGGACTGCCACATCCTTCTCCCATTTTTCTGGTGCTGGGAATCGAACCTGGGACCTCAGAGACTGCAGAGTGGTGCTCTACCAACTGAGCTAAATCCCAGCCCCAACTTTGGGCTAGGTGATGTAATTAAGTGATAGAGCACTTGCTTAACATGGGTGACACTCTAGGATCAATACCCAGAACTACAAAAACAAGAAGCGGCAAACAAACAAAAGCCCCCCAAAGATAACTTATTACGTGTATTGTAAGTTATATCTTGGAAAAAAATAAATGAACTAGTACATGAAATGACATGGATAAATGTGAATATATGTGTATGTATATATTTACATTTATATACATATGCATTTATATACATATATATATACATACATATATACATACATATACATACATACATACATATACATATACACACATATATACGTATATATGTGTGTGTATATATAAAATGATGTACTTTAAAAAAGCCAAATACAAAAAGAGTTCATGCAACATGATTACATTTATATGGAATGTAAAAGGCAAAACTAATCTACCATGACAGAAAATAGATCAGTAACTGCCTAGGGTAAGGGGTGGGAAGTAACTGCTTACAAAGGAATACCAGGAAGCTTGTTGAGGTTGTTGTTGTTAGGTGCCGTGGAGTCGGTATCCGACTCATAGCGACCCTCTATACAACAGGGAAAACACTATCGTCAGTGCTTCTCTGCTGTTCACAGGGTTTTCAATGGCAGATTGATTTTTGGGAGGGGGTTGCCAAGTCCTTCTCCCAAGTGTTGAGGTTATGTAATGCTTTATATCTTGATTGTGGTAGTGACACAGGTAGCTACACAGGTGCATATATTTGTCAAAATTCATCAAATTATACTCAAAATGAGTACATTTTATTGTACATAAATTCTATCTCAATAAAAATTGACTTTCAAATGTACTTACCAAGGGGACATATATGTAAACAGGATTGATTTAACCCTGACTAATCTATTTAATAAAGCCTTTTAATTATAATTTTTCAGTACAAACTAAAATTAGATTATATTATATAATTTCTATAATTTATGCTAGTCTATCACTAGTGACAGAAACCAAATTTTGAAAATATTTGCTAAGAACAGTACATAAAGGTTCAAGGACACTATCTGCACTACAGACAAGAAATATGAGATTTGAATGCTGCCCACAAAATAACATATTCTTACAGAGATAAGATACATATAACACAATATATGAGAAAAGGAAGGAAATAATAAACGATCACATATTTGATGGAAACAGAAATCAATATGAACCAAAGAGAAGACAAGGAAGCTGGATACCATGGTGCATGCCTATACTAGCATCCCAGTGACTTGGGAGGTGGAAGTAGGAGGATCTCAAGTTCGAGGGCAGAGGCAGTCTCCACAAATTAGTGAGACTCTGACTCAAAAAATGGTCTAGGGGTGCAGCAGAGTAGTAGAGCACCAGCAAAGCATGTGTGGGGCCCTGGTTTCAATCCCTAAGTACAGGAAAAAAAAAAAAAAAAAAAAGAGGAGGAAGAGTTGGACCTGTGCTCTCAAGGAACAAGTTACTTTTTATAATGAAGAAATAATATTTAAGGGGGAAGACAAGCACAAGCAATGCATAACAAGCAAAATAAAATTTATGTAGAACAGAATTCTACAAGTTATATTTTAAGAAAATGTGGGTTGTTAAAATATTCATATTCATATAGGATTCTGAGATGCTGTTTGTATTTCCTCTTCTTAGAGTGTCATGATGAAGTGAAAACATTAAAGACTCTTAAGCAAGTCTCAACAGAGCCAGCATGGTGGCACACACATGTAATCCCAGAGACTGGGGAAGCAGAGGCAGGAAGGTCACAAATTCAAGGCCAGAGGCAGCCTGTGTGATTCAGCAGAGACTCTGACTGGAGATAAAAAGGGATTGGCGGTGCAGCTCAATGGTAGAGTGCTTGAAAGTATGTGCAAGGCCCTGGGTTCAACCCTCAAGTACCATGGGCAGAGGGGGGAGCGGGGAAGAGTCCCAGTAGACTAAAGAACTAGTACAAAATTAGCTTGAATGGATGGAATAAGGAAAAATTATGGAAAACCTTTGATTCTCAGTGTAGACAAAAACAACTTTTTCATATATTTTAAGTTATATTGTTCCTTTAGCATTACAAGGTCTTCTTGAAAATTGAGAAGTAAGTTTGTCCCCACCCACCTCCACCCAGGGACAGAAAGCCACACTGCAAACTGCCATAATCAGCAATAAAGGAATTTAATCAGCAACTTATCTTTCAATGGACAAGAGACCTTAAGGATGAGTTTGGAGATCAGCATGGACTAGAAGTGTAAGTAAGGCCCTGGATTCAATCCCCAGCGTCATGAATAATAAAATAAACCAGAAAATGAAAAGAACAACCTAGGCCAAAACACATTACAAACATATCCATATCTTTTAATGTCATATCTAGTTCTTTTAGTGATTAATAAAGATTAAATAGTAGGGGTTTGGAGTATATTTCAGTGGTAGTGAGACAGATGAGGGGAAACCACCTCTCCCTGGAGTGCTGGACAGGTGTTAACCATTGTTAAAACACTAAGAAAATCACTATTAGTGTTAGTGATAAGGTTTTTTGGTTTTTGTTTTTTATGGGAAGGGGTTAGTACTCCTGATGTTTGTTTTCCTGTAAATAAGCAAATGTGTTGGGAGATAAGGTAATTTGACTCCCTAACTGGAAGCTGTTGTATTCTCCCTTGCTGCCCTAAATGCCTTAAGCAAAGGATTGTCAGTCAAGTAGCCAGCTGAACTACCCTTATACCAGCACTGACTGTTCTAAACACTCCACAGATGCCTAGAGGAAGCTAAATGATGATCACAGTTGCTTGCTCCAACTCCTGAAGGTGCAGACCCAGCCACAACTGTGCAAACTTCTGACACTGCAAATCTCTAGATGACCCTGCAACCATTTCCACCCAGACCCCAAGGAGTGTACTTCTTCCCCTGGTAGTCTAGCAGAGAGAATGCTCTAAGTGGAGAAAAAAGGGCAAAGCCATGATTGGTGCAAACACAAACTTTTATGCAGTAATTGGTGTATACACACCTTCTCTGGCTATATAAGCAGGCTACTCAGTTCATTTGGTGAGTCAGCCAAGAAGCACCCTACTATGCTGCCCCCTAGTACTGCAATATCAGGCCCACTGAAAGGCTTCTCTTGAGGGATTTATTCTTGCCCATGTTTAGTAGAGTGAGCTAAGCTGATAACACAAAGAAAGAAACAGCAGAGACAGCAGAGTGATGCTGGCAGCAGGGACAGCAAAGTGGCAGAAGCAGCAAAGCAGAGCAGCTGGCATGCTGTGCCTCAGAAGTGGCAAATCATCTGGCTGCTTGACAACAACTAAGGAAGAGTCAGAACTGAGCAGTCAGCAGGCCAAACAGCAAAAGCAACAAAGCAGCTGGCTGCACTGATAGTTGCAAAACAGGTGGAGCTGCAAGACTGGTCTCAAAGAGCAGAAGCAGCAGCAGCCAATAGATGAACAGCAAATAGCTGCCACCTGGAAGGAAGCAAGTATAACAGTGGCCACAGCAACCACAGGGTGAACAGTTCCAGAGATTCACCAAGGCGAGAAGAGGCACAATGGAAAGTGAGAAAGAAAGGGTGGAGAGCAGAGGCTAAAAAAGGATGTTGCTGTTGTTAGGTGTTGTCGAGTCAAGTCTGACTCATAGGGACCCTATGTCACTATGAAACACTACCCAATACTGTGCCATGCCCAGCACTATTGTCAGTGTTTCTCTGCTATTCATAGGGTTTTTGATGGCTGAATGTTTCAGGCATGGGCTTCTGAAAGAAACTGCAGGCCCTGGGCACAGGAAGAATTCCAGAGAGCCATCAAGTATTTAGGACCAAGGGTCTATAAGACCCCGGGTTTGGGAACTTTAACACCAGCTGCTGTCAAGGACTGAATAATGCCAATACCTATGTCCACCCAGAAGATGCAATGCTAGCTTCTGTGAAGAGCTGAGGAATCTCACCTTCCTAGGCCTACAGAAGATCTGAAACCCTTATAAGGATAAAGGTCCTGGTACTAGAAGCCTGTGGAAGAGCTGTAACACTAGAGGGCACTTGTTACTGCTGCTCCCCCCATCTGCTACTGCCGCTAACTGCGCTAACTGCTGTCAAATGCGGAGGAATACAAACACTGCCAAAGACCTGCACTTGAAATGCTGCTTTTTGCCTACCCACGCTTCCTATCAAGTAGAGCAGAAGGATCCCAACCACTGGAGCATTTGCCTACAATCCCCATGGTCCTGGGTTCAATCCCTAGCACCAAAAACATAAATAAAAAATAAAAAACAAAGTTAAAAAATTTTAAAGACCTTAGAAAATAGACACTCTAAAAATATTAACAAGATATCTTAATAAAAACTGCATGGACTAACTTCTCCCCTCACCCTTCTTCATTGCTGGTGATGGAACCCAGGGGCCTCAGGCATGCAAGGAAAGCAATCTACCACTAAGCTATATTCCCAGCTCATTCCCAGCTCCCTTCCTTCCCTTTTTGGAGACAGTCTCACCACACAGCATAAGCAGGCCTTAAACTCAAGGTCCTTTTGCCTTAACCATCAAAGTACTGGGGATTACAGGAATGTGCCATCAAACCTAGCTAAGATTGTTATTGTTATTGTTAGGTGCCATCGAGTAGGTATCCGACTCATAGCAACCCTCATAGGGTTTTCAATGGCTGACTGTTTCGGGATTGCCTTGGGAGTGGATTGCCAGGCCCTTCTCCCATTTTTGCGGTTCTGGGAATGAACTTGGGACCTCAGAGACTACAGCGCAGTGCTAGCACTTTTTAATGCAGGAAACAATCTTATGTGGCAGGTAGCAGTATTACCCACATTTTGTGGAGGAAGATATTAAACCTGGGAAAGATTAACAAACGTGCTAAAGATTACACAGCTATTAAGTAGACAAAAGGAGTTTTAAACCCAGAGCTACCTAACTCCAAAGCCACTATTTTCTTGTATTGTTAGTGTTTAATTATACTATATTTTTAACATAAAGTAAATTGATAAAAATGAAAAGGGATTAAATAGATGTTAATGGTTGACTAATTATCTTTAATTCTTTTTTAGATAAATAAACCGCCAGAGAATAATCTTTGTCACCATTTCTTTTCCTTCCCTTCCTAGATTTATTTTATCATTATTCTTTTTTTCTTTTTTCTTTTTTTTTTTTTTGTGGTACTGGTGGTTGAACCCAGGGCCTCATGCCTGCATGCTCTGCAAGTGCTGGACCACTGAGCTGAGCCCCCAGCCCATTTCTTTACTTTTTTTGGACAGGGTCTCGCTAACTGCGTCTGGTCTCGCATTTGCGATTCTCCTGCCTCTGCCTCCTGAGCCACTGAGATTACAGGGCGCCACCTCGCCTGGCTCCTTTCCTAGATTTTTATGGATACACATCCATATTTTCTCTCCTCTATGATGTTACAGAAACCCACAGTGAAAAGATATGTGACAATATTAGAATAGGGGTTGTCTCTGCAATGGAAGAATGAGACTCCAGGTTTCAAAGATCATCTGTGTATCATTTTGTTAAGAAGAAAACAGATTTGAAACAAATGTTATATTCGTTAAACTTAGATGATGGGTTTATGGGTGTTTGGATATTACCTAGTACACTTTTCTGATTTTGTACTGTCAAATTTAGCACAAACATACAGGTTAATATTGACTCAAGGCTAAGCCTAGAAACTGATAACTTTCTTTTGTGTTGAGTTTTTAATAATTGGTGTTTTTAAATGCTAAATACCTTTGATCCTAAAAATTGCTGGGCATGGTAGCACACAACAGACCTCCCAAACTTGGGAGGCCAAGGTCGGAGGATCACAAGTTCTAGGCCAGCCTGAGCTACATAGTAAAAATCTATCTCAACAAAAGGAAACAAAACTACAAAGGTGGATGGATGATGACTATAATTGTTAAAAGGTCCTTCCACCGGGCAAGGTGGCGCACGCCTGTAATCCCAGCGGCTTGGGAGGCTGAGACGCAAGGATTGCAAGTTTGAGACCAGAGGCAGTCTGCGTAATTTAGCAGACTGTCTCAAAAAAGTATAAAAAAAAATGGGCTGGGGGCGCAGCTCTGTGGCCCAGCACTTCCAAAGCATCCAGGTGCGAGGCCCTGGGTTCAGCCCCCAGTACCGCAAAAAACAAAAAAACAAAAACAAAAAGCAAAAAAAAAAAAAAAAAAGTCCTTCGATCTACACTGGGGCTGTAGCGCAGTGGTAGAGCACTAGCCTACCTATCACGTGCAGGGGCCTGGGATCCTTTCCCAAAGCTGGGGGAGGTAGGGGACAGGAAAGACCTGTGTTCCTATAACAAATAGAAAGTTAGCTAATAACTAACTTTCTATATTAGTTTATCTAGCACAGTAAATGTGCAAGGTATTATTCAGATAATTGATCATAACAAATGACCATGTTTTATTTAATTGAAAACTGTATTCCATGCTTCCTGAATATGCACTTATCATCCCTTTCCATAATATTACCTATATACCATATTGTATTAAAATAATTCCTCAATTTAAAGTGTAGTCACCCAAATAGAGAAACCTGGTCAGCTGTATTTCAGTATTTCAAACAGTTTTGTATTCAGGTTATTAAAGGAATAAAGTGTGATAACTCTGTAAATCCTAATACATTATTTTCAAGTTTATACATTAAATGAGAAGTCTTAAGGTATTTAGGAGTACACTTCATCAATAAAAGTAAATACAACAAAATTCTGTTAGACCTACTTTGAAGTTTGGCTTGAATCTCATGCTCTTCACATATTGCACTAATCCACAAAATTCTCACCAATTGCTGGGTTTCACCTCTAACCCCCAAATACTCACACTCAAGGTCAACAGCCTTTTGTTAATAACTGGAGTTTCTATTACTCTGATTCCTGGGAGACAGGCCAGAGCTTAATGTAATATAGTATATATTTTAATAATTAGCATCATATCTCAGAACTAGCTAGTATCTTATAATTTCTCAATTAAAATAGAACATTTAAATTTAGAAGATTTGACAGAAATAGCAAAACCAAATAATAGCTCACTTTAACTGAAAAGACATCTAAAAAAGAAATTCCTATGTGGTACGTGTCTAGGATCCCGATGACTTGCGAGGCTGAGGCAGGAGGATAATGTTTGAAGGCAGAAGCAGCTTGTGCAACGTAGTAAGGATCTGCCTCAAAATAAAAAATAAAAAGGGGGTAGGGGTGCAGCTTGGTGCTAGATCACTTGCCCAGCATGGACAAGGCTGTGGGTTCAACACTCTTAATACTTGAGGAAAAAAATATTCTAGACAAAATTTCTATATTGTGATTTGACCTAGACACCTAAGAATTTTGAAATTAGTCACAAGTGATACCATACAAATTCTGATAATAGAGAGATGGTACCTTATAAAAATTTTAATTTTATATAAGGGAACATATAAATATTATTTTGGTAGCTTTTCTTTTCCTTTTTGCCTGGGGTACATGTGTGGGGTAAAAAATGTTTTAATTGTGTATATATTTGTTGCTTTCTTGATTTATGAAAAGTTACTACAGAAAAAAGCAAAGAGCCTAGGATCCTCTGAGTTCAAGTCAGCAAAATACAACAAATCTTTCTTTAGTTTTATGTTTTCATCTATTTTTATAATGACTTATACAAAGCTACTTATGTTTCTGTTTAACATGATCTTAAAATATTCAATGTGTTTCAACAGAATCGTATTTAAGTGAGGGTAATTCCTGGAGACCATCAAATATTTAAGCATACAAAGTGGTCCTATAAAAATAATCTAAGATTTCTTCCTAACAGCATTGATCATGGAAAACAAGGGGTATAATTAAAGTTTTGGATGCTTAATAAGATACATTTCAAACTATCTGGAAATTTACTTATCAACTAAAAATAACTGATATGGTCAGGTGGCAGTGGACCTTTCATATTTCTTTACTTTCTTCATCATTTGTAATTCTCACTCAGGTGCTAAAAAGATATATGAATGATTTGTCTCCTATAATGAAACCTAAAACTACAACCACAAAGGTGATATAATCTACCAGTTTAGTCCATGTTCCACCCACTATAGAAAGCCTTCTATGACACATCTGAGCTATCCATTTCCCTGTTTTTGGTTTTAGAATTTTATTAGAAACTACTTCTTTACACTACATGATCTCACTTCCACTTGCTAGGCCTAATTCTGACCTCCAAGTTCTTCAAACATTTGAAGATAATTATTGTGTTTACTTTTAAGACGTTTGTTGTTATCTTACATACAATTTTATCAAAAACTCAGAACACCTTTGGAAGCAACATAGGTTTTAGCTTAGTTTTTTGTTTGGTTTGCTGGTAGTTTTCCCTCTGCTAATAGATGCATGGTCTTCTCCATTTAAAGGTTCTAAAGCAAGTTTCTGCTTTATCAGTAGATTTTTGAATGGACAGAGGAGGAAATCATTTAGTATATTATTGTTATATAACACATTGACATAGTTTGAAGTAAAGTGATAATGGAGTCAAACTGAGGTTGAAACCAGTATCACCACTTACTGGCCATGGGACTTTTTTTTATTTGAAATGAAGCCCAGGCTGGAATCAAACAATCAATCCTCCTGCCTCAGCCTCTGCTGTGGCGGGATTATAGGTACGTACTACCATGCCTGGCTCTCTAACTTTGTTTCTCAAGTAAGGCAAAGATATGGAGGATATGGAAATGGAGGCCAGGGGAGAGAAAGGCACAGCAAATCTTATGGGATATTTATATAATAAAATGTCAGCAGTGGTTATCTTTTGGTAACGACATTACAAGAAATTTAGTTTGTCTTTTCTTTTTTTTCTTTTAATTTTGGAGACAGGGTCTTCTTATGTACTCTAGGCTGTCTCAAACTATGTAGCATAGGCTGCCTAGAACTTGTTATGTAGACCAGGCTGATCTCCAACTTAGATCCTCTTGCCTTCACCTCCCAGGTACTAGGATTACAGATGTGGACTACCATGCTTCGCAGTGATTTATTTTTCATTTATTTGTTTTCCATATCATCTAACTGTTTATAACAACCATGTATTATATTTATCAGAATGAAACCATTATCTTAATAACGTGCCTTAACGTGGGCTGCCCAAACCGGTTTTTTTTTTTTTTAAGTTTATCCTTTTAAAAAAAATTCAAGGTAGTAAAGAAAGAAATTCAGCAGAATACAAAAGCCAACAAAGCATTAGGTATAAGCAGATCCTAAAATTCTGTTTCCTACTGTGATTGCTGGGACTGTGATTTAGCTCAGTTGGTAGAGCACTGCTCTGCAGTCACTGAGGTCCCAAGTTTGATTCCTGGCACCACAAAAATTGGAGAAGGACGGGGCAATTCACTCCCGAGGCAATCCTAAAACAATCAGCCACTGAAAACCCTTTAAGGATGGCTATGAGTAGGACACAACTCGATGGCACCTAACAACAACAACTGTCACATAACACATTAACACATTTCCCTGCTGTAAAACTTTCACACTAAATTTAATTTACAAACAAGAGATCATAATGCTCGATGTTATTTCCACTTCACAAATAAGATAAAAATTTAAGATTCTGTTACAAATAGAAAATATTTGTCATAAAAAAGCAATGAAGAGATTAGTGTTACTGTCTCAAAATTCTTTTGCTCCAAAAATCAGAGATAAAGATAAGCAAGTATTTTCCCTATGTTTTGTGCATATTAACATTAGAAGGGCTGGGATTTAGCTCAGTTGGTAGAGTGCTGCACTGCAGTCTCTGAGGTCCTGAGTTCGATTCCCAGCACTGCAAAAATGGGAGAAGGACCTGGCAATCCACTCCCAAGGCAATCCTGAAACAGTCAGCCATTGAAAACCCTATGAGGGTCTCTATGAGTCAGATACCGACTGGACAGCACCTAACAACAACAACAACATTTAGAGGGCCTGCAGCCATACCACTTGGCGTCAGATCCTGGCAATCCTAGAAGCTAAGCAGGGTTGGACCTGGTTAGTACTTGGATAGAAGACCACCTGGGAACACCAGGTGCTGTAGGCTTGGGAGAAGGACCTGGCAACCCACTCCTCCTCAACTAAAAAACAAAATCAGCCATTTAAAACCCCATAAATAGCAGAGAAGCACGAACAATACTGTTTCGCTTGTTGTCACTATGAGCTGGAAACCGACTTGATGGCATCTAACATCAAAATACTTTCTGTAGCATCTCACTACACACAGACGTGCATCCCCATACACACCCATACACACCACTGACCCATCCTCAAACCTCGTCCCTATCCATCCTGGCTTCTCCCTCTTTTCCCTTTAAGCAGTAAAATTCTACAGTCAACCATAGGGGAAATGATCTCAGCAATATTCATTGATTTTTAACTATTGAAACCTACTTCAGAATACTTCAAGACATTTGAAGTTATATCTGTAAGTACTCTGTTTCACTTGAAGAAAGAGAAAAGGCAAGGCTTAGAAATACTGGGGGTTTGTTTTGTTTTGTTTTGTTGCAGTACTGGGGGTTGAACCCAGGGCCTTCGGCTTGGATGCTCTCCAAGTGCTGGACCACTGAGCTGTTGCCTCCAGCCCTTTTATTTATTTATTTATTTTTAATTTTTGGGACAGGGTCTTGCTAAATTATGCAGACTGCCTCTGGTCTCTGGTCTTGAACTTGTGATCCTCCTGCTTCCGCCTCCTGAGGGGCTGGGATTACAGACATGCGCCACCACACCCAGCACAAGAAATACTTGTTAAACATTCAGCATTTTCACTTAAGTTTTCTGGGATTCTGAATAAAATGCCATCAATGATTTTCCAGCCGACAGATTAAAGGATATCTTGTTTTGGTTATAACAAAATGTATCTCAGAATTATTTTTGATAAATTAAAAAGTTATGGCACTCTATTTTTTAATCTCTAATTTCTATATGCAATGATGGAAATTCAGGCTAAAAGAAAATTACTGCAAGTAAGAGAAAGTTAAAGAAACCTGATTTAAAAAAAAAAACCTCAGAAAAAATTTCTTTCTATAGAACCTGGGAGCTGGAATTTAGCTCAGTGGGCAGAGCGCTGCGCTGCAGTCTCTGAGGCCCCAAGTTCAATTCCCAGCACCACAAAAATGGGAGAAGGGCCTGGCAATCCACTCCCAAGGCAATCCTGAAACAGTCAGCCATTGATAACCCTATGAGGGTCGCTATGAGTCGGATACCGACTCGACGGCACCTAACAACAACAACAACAACAACATAGAACCTGGGGAAGCATCTTAATAATATAAGAATTCCTTATAAATATAAAATCTCAGCTATCTAATATCCATAATTATCAAGGACATTCCAAAAATTTCATGGGCAAAAAATGTATATGCCTTGCCATTATTTGTTATAAATTCTACTCATTAAATCATTTGAACTTCATACACTTAGGATATATGATCTATAAGTACATGTAAAATGTAATGATAATAATCTACCTTCTCTACCATTCCATCTCTCCTCTTCACCTGCACAAATCAGTAAAACCCAATATGGATTTTAACACTAAGAAGAAATTTGATTAACAGACACTGAATAGATCAAAAGAACTATTCTAAATGAACTGCCCTTTGTAAGTTTTTGAACACACACACGCCACACACACATATACACAAAAAGAGGGGGGGCGGTTAGCACTATAGTTCAGTGATGGAACCTTACCTAGCATGAATAAAGCCCTGGGTACACCACTCAAGCAAATAAAAGAAAAAAAGTACCAAATTATTAATTCTTAATTGACACACTAATTCATCAGTGTAGATGATTTATAAAAAGTTGTTTATAATGAATCTGAATAGAACTTTTTTTGTTAGAAACTATATGCCTTTGTTGGCAATAGAGATTACCTCAGTTATTTAAATTAATCTTCATTCCAAGTCTATAGGAAAGTATTTACTACTCTTAAAACCAGGAAAACATCTTTGGAAAAATATGTATTAAAAAACAAAAAATAGCCTGGCATGATGGTATAGGCCTGTAATCCCAGCTACTTAGGAGGCTGATGCAGGAGGACTGCAAGTTTGAGCCCATTATGGGCAACTTAGCCAGATACTGTCTTAAAATAAAAAAAATTTTTTTAAAAAATCCTGTGGTTATAGCTAAGTGGTAGAATGCTTGCCGAGCATTTATGAAGACTTTAATTCATTCCTCACTAATGCAAAACACAAACAAAATAAAAACAACCAAAAGATGAATTAAAATGATAGTCCTTGGAAAACAGTTAAGAAAAGAAATTATCAAATTTTATGGATCATAATGTCAATTATATAATGGATAAAATGATTAATCAAAGCAGTCAGAAACAAACATACAAAGTGGAAGTGGATAGATGGAATCTAAGATCAGTCAGAGATTTTCCCCAAGGTCTTTCTGACTAATCTGCTTGATGACCTTCCAGGTGCCATCCAGTCAGTATCTGACTCATAGCAACCCCGTGTATAACAGGCAAAACACTACTGTCAGTGCTTCTCTGCTGTTCATAGGGTCTTCAATGGTGGATTGTTTTGGGGGAGTGGGTTGTCAGCTCCTTCTCCCAAGCCTATAGCGCCTGGTGTTCCCAAGAGGTCTCCCATCCAAGTACTAACCAGGCCCGACCTTGCTTAGCTTCTGAGATCTGACAGAATGGGATGCCACAGGGCTAGAGGGAGCAAAATCGTAATACTCAGGTCACAAGAAAGGTTTAAGTGCCTTTTAAGTACACCTAAATACATGTTTCCTCCACATATGTGTCAGCTTGTCATGCTGTGGAGACTTGTGTGTTGCTGTGATGCTGAAAGCTATGACACCTGTATTTCAGATATCAGCAGGGCCACCCAGTAGTGGACAAACTTCAGCTGAGCTTCCAGACTAAAAAGGCAGGACTAGGGAGAAGGACCCTGCAGCCCACTCCCAAAACAATTAGCCATTGAAAACCCTGCAAAAAGCAGAACACTGTCAAGTACAGTGCCAGAAAATGAGCTCCACCATCCCCAGATGGAATGCATTCAAGAAACAACTGGGATAGAGTTGCTTCCTCAATGTAGAGTTGACCTTAATGATGTGAATGGAGTAAAATATAATGTCTGCAATAATGTGCTCAAACATAAAAAAATAGTGTGCATGGCATAGTGGTGGGTAGTGCTTTGTTCTTCTGTACTTAGGGTCACTATGAGTCAGACCTGGCTCAATGGCATCTAACAAGTACACTTTTAGTACATCTATACAGACGTTTCAAAAAATGTATGTGGAAAATACTATTTGAAGCAGACTTAAGTAAACCCAATGGAAAAAGCATAGATTTTATCCTCCTCCCCCACCCCCACCCCCGTACTGGGGTTGAACCCAGGGCCTCGCACCTGCATGCTCTGCAAGTGCTGGACCACTGAGCTGCGCCCGCAGCCCATTTTTTTACTTTTTGAGACAGGGTCTCCCTAAATTACTCAGACTCCCTCTGGTCTCGAACTTGCGATCCTCCTGCCTCTGTCTCCCGAGCCACCGGGATTACAGGTGTGCACCACCACGCCCAGCGATTTTATCCTTTTGAAATACTTTAAGGCTCTGAAATGAAAATCTGTTCCCTAAATATTTAATTCCATGAATCATAGTATATTTCATTGCCCACTAATTCTTACAGGTAACCAAGGAATTGAAGCATTTTATAAATACTTCATTTAATAAGATTTCAGGTACACAAATTACATGATACTTTTATTATAGAATACACTTACATGACACAATTTACAGAAAATAAATGAGAGAAAACTGTAACTGTACCACTGTACCACCTATTTCCTTCTAGTATTTTCGTATTTGCATATTTTAATACTGCTATGATATTAAGGTATAATTATAAAAACATGTATTGAGTAGTTAACTGTAAGCTAGCCACAGTCCTAAGCACTTTTACCTGTTATAGCTGTTAATTCTTTCCAAAGCTTATGAGATAGAATCCATTGTTTTATATTTTAAAGATGAGGACAAGGAGATATACAGAAGTCATATAAGTAGCTCAAAATCACACAACTAATAAGCATGAAGGTCAAAATTCTAACTCACATGGTCTGGCACCACAGCCTGTATTCTAGACCACTTTACTGTCACCTTAAATTTGATTTATGCTTTCCTCTCAGTGTTAGCTTTCAGGATCTTTTTAATATTTATAAAACACAGTAAGATAAATACCACTGGGTATAATGTAAATATAAATATCTTTGCTATGCTTAGGCTACTCTAATATACAACCAAATTGCTTCCAAAATACTTATCAATAAACAAAGCCATGTAAGTACCAATTTCACCATAACTTTGCCAGCATTAAGCATTAAAACATTGTAAAAATTTGTTTCTAATAGGTAAAATGAGATAATGTTCTACATTGAACTATTATTAAAAAGTTACATATTATCCTCATTTTGTTTACTAATTTGACTTCCTCTTTTGGGAATTCCATCCTATGTGGTCTATCCAGTTATCAACTCAGATGTTAAATTTGCTAATGAATTTATGAGCATTTTATATCAATCTTAATACAATGTCCATTGGATTAATAATAAAAAGTTTCTAGTCTGTTGTTTCCTACTTATTTATGGTTATTAAGGCTTTGTTTGTTTTTGATAAAATAACCTTCTGTTAAAGATAAACATAAAAGTAACAAAGGAAGTCTTTAAAACCTACAATTTTCTAAATACAAAAGTTAGGTGATTGGTTTGAGCACATCAATGAATCACTTTTTTCTTCTTTTTTTTGCTGGTACTTGGGGGTTGATCCCAGGGCCTTGCACATACTTTGCAAGCTCTCTACTACTGAGCTGCAACCCTTAGCTCTTTTTTTTATTATTATTTTTAATTTTTTTAAAATTTTGATTCAAGGTTACACGACGTTATGCAGGCTGCCTCTGGCCTCAAACCTGCAGTCCTCCTACCTCCACCTACTGAGTAGCGGGGCTTACAGGCATGCTCCATCACATCAAGCTTCAGTAAGAATTTTAAAGCAAGATAAGCCTGTCAAACCAGGGTTTAGCTCAGTTGGGAGAGTGCTGTTCTGTGCTCCTTGAGGCCCTGGGTTTGATCCTCAGCACCGCAAAAATAGAACAAAGATGTGGCAATCCACTCTTGAAGCAATCTGAAACATTCAGTTATTGAAAACCCTATGAGTAGCAGAGAAGCTCTGACACAGTGTTGGGCATGGAACAGTGTGAAGGAGTGTTTCCTTCTGTTGCTATGAGTCGGACATGACTTGACAGCACCTAACAACAATAAACCTGTCAAAACAAACATGCAATTCTGAGTTTATGAAATCCTGAATAGGTCTCATAAGACTTACCCAATGAGTAAAAAGGCCTTGTTGTTGTTGTTAGGTGCCGTCGAGTCAGTATCCGACTCATAGCGACCCTCATAGGGTTTTCAATGGCAGATGTAAAAAGGCCTACTCATCTCAAATGCCATACTAAGAACAAAGAGCTACATACCTGTCGCTGTAAACATAGACGGCTTCTATCATGTAAATGTTGATGATTAGAAAATGATGAATTCCAACTCCGAGCCTGATACTGCAATTGAGTTTGTGCCAGATCAGAAGGCCGTGCTACAAGATGTGAAGTAAATTGTCGATCAAGGTCATGATCTAAAACATGATTTGAAGTATCTTGTCCAAATGTTGAATCGTCAAATTGGGGAAGAAGACCCTCTTGAAGGAGGTCTTCTGGGTCAAGTCCTGTGAATGGCTCAGTATGAGATTCCACTTGATGAAGTAAATTCTCTTCTAAAGATGAAAAACCATTAGTTTCTACATGATCATTGAAATGACCCATTTGAGTTCCTGAGTCAACAGGATCTGGGAAGTTCATGTGCACAGGCGATAACTTTGAATTGCTATAATTACCCTGAGGATGTGACGAATGCAACATTTGGAAATTATTTGAATTCAATGATGCATTGGGGTTTAGGATATGCTGTGCGGATTCTTGCTTGATTCCTCTGTGAGGTGAAAAGGAATTACTTCCAGTAAAATCAGATAAAGTCTGATTTGCATGATTGGGTGCAAGAACTGCAGAGGACTGAAGAAGACTGTTTGGTGATATATGATTACTGGAAAAGGAATAATGCGAAGAAAACTGCTGTGAATTACTGACAGAACAAGAAGTCATATTTGGAGAAGGTCCATTAAAATTTCCTTCTTGATGACTGCTACACTTAAGGAAGTGTACTGAAGGATTTGACGTTTGAGAAAACTGCATCGAAAGAGACTGTTGTGAAGTGGATGCATTAGTAATTTGCGGCGGGTGGTTAACATTGACTCTGTGTGGACCAGAAACATTAACATCTATAAAAGTTTTAGACTGGCCAAGAGAATTTTGCCCTGGGTTAAGATTGTTTCTGTTTTGTTGTGAGCGTAACGAAGTACACTGTGTTTGTTGTTCATTGGCCTGAAATAAGGCAAAGTCATGGTGTGCCACAAAGCTTTTACTTTGATGCATAGAATGTGAATGACCTTGTTGGTGAAAAGGAGATCCATTTTGATTAGAAATACCAGTAGCTGTCTGATGTCCCCACATTGGACTGCCATCTGCTACATCTGGAAACAAACCATTAGGTTGGTTTTGGGGGTGGATTGGAGAACAATTAAACTGAGAGTGTGGTGATAACACATGTTCAGCTGGGCTACCAAAAGACTGATTAACTTGGTGAAATTTCATTGAATCAAATTGATTTAACTGTTCAAAATCAGTCATCTTCTGATGTGTTGGAGTACCTTGAACATGGTTCAGTGAGTCTATGTGCAAAGGTTCAAACTCTGCACCCAAGTTCAATTCATCAACTAGTGAGACAGGTCCTGGCTGTACAAATGCATCCTCTGACAAACCTTCTAAGGTCTCACCAAAAAGGTTGGCATCATCAAAAAAGTCCATCATTGGATCTGTCATCTTGAAAACTTCGTAACAATCTGTGCTGTTCACTCCAAATGGAGTATATTCAGCTTCTCTGTAAGTAGATATTAGATCATTTCTGAAGGTCATCAACTAATCCAAAACAGTTCATTATTGCTCTAGATAATGACATGTCATGAAGTGTCAGAATCCTAGGGAAATAAGAACAAAAGCAATTTAAATTTAATGAATTGTCTTTAAACTTACATAAACTAAGCATACATATTATTTTCTGAAATACTTCATTGTAAATAGCTCATTAATACGGTTTACAAGGGAAAAAAGCCTCTTGAAGTGGACATAACAATATGCGTTTAGAAGTAACTACACATTATTTCATTTTAAAGTGCATATATTATAATGAAAGAATGTGAAGTAAACCCAGGAATAGTATGTCATTCTCTCATAGTATAATATGGTCATTACACCCCAGAATTTCTAGCCAATGTATAGAATATATATATGTACATATCACCCTTCAAAATTATGTCTGAAAAGAGCTGTTATCACTCCTTTTCAGATTAGTAAGTGCACTGCAATCTTGCTTGAGACTACTTCATAAGGTGTGTGTGGAAATACATCAAGAAGAGCAATTGCATGAGGTCATGATAGCTGGCCCACCCACAATGAGGTAAAAGCCATGTGTAGGGGATATATTCGGAGACATCCTCACGTTTTTCTACCATAGTTCTTTTGCTTATCTAGCATGGAAGACTGTCCTCCTTAATAGCCAAATGATTTAGACATCTGTGAAACAAAAGCAAGTATCTTCCTGTAATCAGTTATACTCATTACTCCATTCCTAATGCAACTCAAACTATCTGAAATAAACTTGTTGCTTATTATATTTATTAAATTGTGAAAATACTGAGAATGAAGTTGAGTAAAAAGCAAACCAGCAGCTTCAGCTAAGCAATAAATTGGTCGTATAGTATCTCAAAAGGAAAATGACTGTACTTATTTATATATACTCATCTCTTGGTGTCTAGAAGGGGGACTAGTTTGAGAACCCCCTTGTTGTGGTTGTTAGGTGCCATTGAGTCAGGTCCAATTCATAGCAACCCTAAGTACAGCAGAAGAAAACACTCCCGATCCTGTGCCAAGCCCACAATATTTATGTTTAAGCCCATTGTTGCAGACACAGTATCAATCCATAATTGAGGGTTTTCCTTTTTTTCATTGACCTGCCACTCTCACAAACATAATGTCCTTCTCCAAGGATTAGTTCCTCCTGACTACATGTCCAAAATATGTAAGACACAGTCTAGCCATCCTTGCTTCCAAGGAGCACCCTGGTAGCCCTTTTTTTAGGACAGACCTGTTGGTTCTTTTGGCAGTCTATGGTATATTCAATATTTGTCTCCAACACCATAATTCAAAAGCATCAATTCTTCTCCTGTCTCCCTTGTTCAATGTCCAGCTTTTAC
The DNA here is from genome assembly GCA_007922755.1 of Pedetes capensis. Taxonomy (NCBI): domain Eukaryota; kingdom Metazoa; phylum Chordata; class Mammalia; order Rodentia; family Pedetidae; genus Pedetes; species Pedetes capensis. Next base: position 33,358 of record VMDO01012281.1, on the reverse strand, counting down.
AACCACATGACTCAACTGAAAATACCGTGGCACAAGTCAAGTGTACCTTTGTCTTCAATGTGACATCTTTACTTTTCAATACTTTGGTTAGTCCTTGGATAGGAGACTGCCTGAGAATACCAGGTGCTGCAGGCTAGGGAGAAGGACCTGGCAACCCATTCCTCAAACAATCTGCCATTAAAAACCATATGAAAAGCAGGGAAGCACTGACAATAATAGTACATGGCATGGTACAACATCGGGTAGTGTTTTTCCTATTGTACATAGGGTTGCTTATGAGTTGGACCTGACACAATGGCACCTAAGAACAACAGTATTTTTTTCCCTTTAAAAATTAAGAATTTTTAAAAGACTTCTGGAAATAAATTTATAACATATTAGAATAGTAATATTTTATACAGAAAGAACTGGGATAGTCTTTGAATTTCTTTATGTTATGAGAGATTAACTAAAACAAAGTTTACTACCTGAAGCATAACTAAAATATGAGAAGTCGAAATTTTAATTAAGAAAACAATTTTGTTATTTATTCACCCAATAAATACTTATAGATAGACAACTTCCAGGGACTATGATGAAAAATAACTGATCTCTGAAGGGAGGAATACAGATAGCAATAGCCCATTCATTGCCAACAGATGTTATATGTGTTTTGATACAGGTAAGCACAAAAGAGGAACATCTAATGGCAAAGAAAATGAATGTAGACTTCAATGCTATGTTACTCTTGTTGTTCGGTGCTGTCAAGTTGGGTTCGACTCATAACGACCCTCATAGGGTTTTCAATACTATAGTAGGAAAATATATATTCAATACATGACAAGATAGTCAACATTAGTTATAAAAACAAGGACTAAACACAAACTATGAAAAAATGCCCATGAACCCAATAAGCCATGTTTTCTCATTTGAATAGTTTATTCTGTAACCGACATAATGCTCACTTCAATTCCTATTTAAGATCTATTTTCCTCATTCTAGAAAATGTCTGTGGGCTGGGATTTAGCTCAGTGGGTAGAGCGCTGCGCTACAGTCTCTGAGGTCCCGAGTTCAATTCCCAGCACCGCAAAAATGGGAGAAGGGCCTGGCAATCCACTCCCAAGGCAACCCCGAAGCACTCAGCCATTGAAAGCCCTCTGAGGCTCGCTATGAGTCGGATACCGACTTGACGGCACCTAACAACAACAACAACAAGAAAATGTCTGTACCCCTTTCCAACTTCATAAATCATGTCAGTGTAATTTTTGTTTTGTTTGAGACAAGCTCTTGGTAGGTTTCCCATGCTGGCCTTGAATTTGCAATCCTCCTGACTCAGCCTCCTGAATACTGGGATTTACAGGTGTGCCCCACCATTCCTGATGCCCACTGCTTCTAATTTTTAAAAAGGAACCATTTAGGGCGTAATGAACTACAAAATAAACTCACCAATTATAAGATAATCTGGAAAGAAATACAACTAGATCCATATCTTGTTTCTGAAACCAAGATTAGTGGCAAAAGTGTCAAAACTGAATAAATGTCAAAAAGGAAAAACCATGATAGCACAAGAAAATAGAAAAAAAAAAAAAACCTTTCACTTCTATTGCACAAAATCCAGATGTCATTAAAGATTCATGAACTAGATTATATAAATTAAATGACTATGAAAAGACATATGAAAAGTAAACATAATAAAGCTATTAGAAAGAACATACTATCTTGTAACTTCAGGATTGTACTATATTACATAGTATGAGCCACAAAATACCAGGATACTAGTCAGATGATGATTATAGTTCTTAATGGAAGCAAAAATGAAAACATTTTATATTAAAAGCTTATGAACATCAACAAAATTTTTAAAAATAAAAATATTTTGCTTGGCAAAAAATTGAGTAACAAAATGATTCTTACTGTCATAATAGGTAAACTCTAGCCAGGTGCCTGGCACACACCTATAATCCCAGCAAAAGGGGAGGGAGAGGCAGGAAGATTGTGAGTCTGAGAGCAGAGGCAGATCACAACTTAGAATGACCTTGTTTCAAAATAAAAATTTTAACAGCGTTAGGAATCTGGCTTACTAGCAGAACACTTGCCTAGCACTCATAAGCCCCTGGGTTTGATCCTCAACCCCTTACCCCACAACAAAGTAAACTCTTTCTTCTACAAGGCTCATTATTGGGGATCTGAAGAAAAAAAAAAAAAAAAAGAAAAACCAAAGAATCAGCCAAAACCCTTTTACCTATACTAAATACATGATATGATGATTAAGTGATATTAAAGTGTTTTCCATACTAAACCAAGATGTTGCATTTATCATCATTAACAGTAAGTACTGTTAGAGGCAAGGCTAAGCTTACTGTAGAATGTCACAGGACAACCCAGGAAATACTAGTGAAAAATAGAATTTGAAATTTAGGATGTTAGGATAACTTTTCTTCTTTCTTTTTTTTTTTTTAACAGGAAGGTCAGAGACCTTTAAGCAATAAATATTAATTTTAAGTGCGTAAACAGGCTGAGCGTGGTAAGGCACACTTCTAATGCCAGATCTGGCAGGCTGAGGCAGGAGGATGGATATGAGTTCAAGACCAGCCTGAGCTACACAGTAAATTCCAGGCCAGCCTGGACTACATAGCAAGACTGTGTCTCAAAAACACATAAGAAAACAAAGTGTATAAATACTAAATAATAATGGATTCAGTATTATCCCTTAACTATTCAGAGGTGACCTTTTAAAAACTAACAAAGACTACTAAAATCTGTATACAAGACTAATTAAAATAGGGTAGAACCTGTACCATTTGCATTCAGGTTTTTCTATTTTTGTTTTTTCTTCTAAAGATAGAAGTGTGTGTGTTGCTGACCATTAAAGAAGTTTTGTTGGTGGTTTCCAGTCAAGAGCCCTGAACAATGCATGTAGACTGTCTTTCCTGCACTGGACTAAAGGCCCTGGCCGATGCTGCTTTGCCTGCTGTAAATGCAGGGGATCCCAACGTTTGGGTGAATATGGATCATCTCAAATCCCAAGCACTCATTCTAGAGAAGACATCACTATTTATAATAGAGAACTACTTAGATTAACTACGTTGATATAAATTATAAATAAATTTTAACCTTTTTGAAAATAAAAAATATATAAAAGGTAATAAGGACTACTAAATTCTATATACAAAAGGGATTAAGTAGGTAAGGTCCTACAGCCTTCCCATTCAGGTAATCAGGTTTCTCTTTCTCTTTTTCTTTCTTTCTTTTTTTTCTTTCTTTTTTTTTTTTTTTTTTGAGGCAGCATCTTGCTAGGTAGCCCCATGGCTTTGAGCTCACAATCCTGCTTTAGCTTCTGTAAGTGCAGGTATTACAGACATGTGCCACCATGCTGGGCTCTGCTTATTCTTTGATCTGAACTCTTCTTTCCTTAGGGATCTTATCTGCTAGACTACAGATACGCACCAGAAAGGCTGAGTCCCTTATCTACAAACTGAACTGTTCCTGATCAACTCCCCTAAACCACACCATAAATAAATCTGAAAATTATTAAAGGCCATTACTTTTTTAAAAATTTCCTCCACTGTTTTAGATTTAAGTTGAAAAGTGTTTAGTTTTTGTAAAAAGATAAATAATGTTCTCCTGCCTTCCTTATTCACTACTAGCAAGGACATTGCTCCAGGAATTCTTAATTTTCTCTCCTGAAACATCAGCTTGTTCCATGTGACTAGATCACTCCTGTCAGCAGGTAAAAAAAAAAAACCGATATTTCTCCTATCTTCAAAAATCTTAGAATCCCTTTATTCCCTCAGTTTGGTCCTCTTTCTGTCTTCCCCTTTATAGCAAAATTTGAGAAACTTGTTTATATTTGTTATTTCCTGCCATGGTCTTTTGAAATCAGATTTCATTCCTACCAACTTACCAAACTGACCTGATCAAGGGCATACTGACCTTCACATCACTAAATCCAAGGATCATTTTGCAGTCCTCATCTAAATGACCCATTAACAGCATTATGTACAGTCATCACTAACTTCTCACTGAAACACTTAACGGATAAATAAGAAATTCACCTAATTTCTCTCCTACGTTTCTGACTGTATAATTTCAGTCTCTTTTTACAATCTCCAATCTCTAAATGTTCCAAGTACCACAACCTCTTCTTTTTTCTGTCTGTACTCACTCTCAGGTGATTTCACCTAGTCTTGTAGCTTTAAATATAACATATGTTGGTAATTCTCAAATTTACATTATATATCTCTACCTTAAATTGAGGCCCATATACCTAACTACTTGGCTTCTCCTCTTAGATATTGGATATGCAACCACACCTGACTATTCACTGTGTCCTATTACAAAACAGTAAACAATAAGAGTGGTCTTATCAAAAGACAAGTCATTTCAGGTCACTTTGTTCACAATCTTCCAATAAGTCATTATCTCACGCACAATAAAAGCACAAATTCTTACTGACTTCCTATATTATATCCCTCCACCCCCAGGGCCCCTCATCTCCTACTCTTCCCTCTTGCTTACTCCCTTGCTTCAGCCACAAAGGCCTCCTCAGTTTACTAAAAAAAAGCCATACAGAGTGACATCAGCCCTAAACACTCTTCTCTCCAGTGAAATATCAAAAGACAAGCAGGCATCATCAGAATCAACTTTATCAGAAATCTGGAAAACAGTTAAATGTTTACAGCAACTAAGAAAATGCTGAAAAAAAAGGAAAAGTCAATATTAAAAAAATTTCTAGCATTAAAGGAAATCTGTATAAAACTCTGACTGAGGGCTTGGGATGTAGCTCAGTGGTGGAGTACTTGCCTATCATATGACTCCTTGGTGTGATCCCCAATACCACCACCCAAAAAACAAAAGAGAAAAGAAAAAATAAAGCAAAACCACCGACTGAACACACAGAAGAAATACAGTCATTACAGAAAACAGCTGGAAAAAGCCACTGAGTAAATGAATGACTCCAGCCTCCAAAAGCAGGAAGAGAAACTGCTGGAGCAAGAAGAAAAAAATCTACTTTACAGATTTGCTACATCATTAGGATGAATGCTTGGCTTTCACAAAAAAATCTCAATGCATAAAAAGAAACAGGAAAGCCCCCCCCCCCAATTCAATGGAAGGAAGAAGAAAAACAAAAACAAAGACAGGCAAAAACTGTCCCTAAGAAAGTCCAGATACTGACCATAATGACAAGGCTCAGAATCAAGTGTCTTAAATACACTCTAAGAGATAATGGAAACCATGGTTCCTGAACAAAAGTGAACACAGAAAATGACATATGAACAAAATGAAAATATGAATACAGATGTATAATTTTTCAATAAAAACATATTTATATCAAATATGAATTCTGGAGCTGAAAAACGTAAGTGAAATAAAAATGCAAAAACTCAGTACAGTGTTTCAAGAGGGGATTTGAGCAAACTTGACATCTGAAATTATCCAGTCTGGGAACAGAAAGAAAAAAAAAATGAAGAAAAGAAAAGAGAGGCTGAAAAACCTGTGAGACAACATCAAGTATACCAGCATAGACATTGTGGGCACCCCAACAAGAGGAAAGAGAGAAAAGGAGAGGAAGGATAATTGGAAAAAAAGGCTGAGAACTCCCCCACATCAGATGAAAGATATGAATCTTACACATTCAGGCAGCTTAACAAATTCCAAGAAGGATAAACTCAAAGACATCCACACTGAAACCCATGATAATCAAACTGCTAAAAGACAGAGACAAAAAACAATTAGGAAAACAGCAAAAGAGAAGGAATTCAACAAGTAAAAGAGATCTTCCGTAAGACTGTTGTTGTTAGGTGCTATGGAGTCGGTATCCGACTCATAGTGACCCTACATACAACAGGGGAAACACTATTGTCAGTGCTTCTCTGCTGTTCATAGGGTTTTCAATGGCAGATTGATTTTTGGGAGGGGGTTGCCAGGTCCTTCTCCCAAGCCTACAGCACCTGGTGTTCTCAGGTTTCCTATCCAAGTACTAACCAGGCCCGATCCTGCTTAGCTTTGGAGATCTGAGGGGATCGGATGCCACAGGGCTACAGCTGCAGGCTGTTGGTAAGATTAGCAGTGGATTTCTCATTAGACACCAGAGGCTGGCAGGGTGCAGTGGACCATGCCTGTAATCCCAGCAACTCACAGGCTGAGGCAGGAGGATGGCCAAGTTTGAGGCCAGAGGCAGCCTGTGTAACTCAAACAAACCCTGTATCAAAATTTAAAAAAAAAAAAAAAAAAAATTTTTTTTTAAGGCAAGCCTGAGGGTACAACCCAGTAGTAGAATGCTTCCAAGGTATGTGTAAGGCCCTGGGCGCAGCCTCCAAAGTACTGGGAAAAAAAAAAAAAAAAAAAGCCAGAAGGCATTAAGATGGTATTTCAAATGCTGAAAGGAAAAAACATTGCCCAAGAAGTCCATCTCTAGGAAATCATTCTTCGAGAATGAAGGAGAAATCAAGATTATCAGATAAAGTACAACTAAGGGAGTTATTAGTACAGCTGCCCTAAAAGAAATGTTTATGAGGAAGACAGCCATGGTAACATACTCCTGTAATCCAAGCAGAGGTTAAAGCAGGAGGACCACAAGTTCAAGGTCAGCCTGGGCTACACAGTGAGCCTGTCTCAAAATAAACAAACAAAAACCACAGAAATGCTTATGGGAGTCCTCTAGGAGGAAACAAAAAGACATCTGAGAGTATGTGGAAGCCACAGGAAGATACAAAAACACTGACAAATGTAACTACATAAATATAAAAGCCAATATTATTGTACCTTTGGTATATTAACTCTTTTTTTTCCTTACATGATCTATCTTAAAGACAAAAGAAAATACATTTACTTTAAATGTTAATGAGCAACAATGTAATCTTTATAATAATGTAATCTTTGACAATAACAATATAAATGCAGGACAGAAATGTGTAAGACTAAAGTGTGGGTATACCATGGAAACTACATTGGCATTTAAAATACTATGTTGTAGGCTGGGCACCAGTAGTGCATGTCTTTAACCCCAATGACTCGGGAGGTGGATAGAGACAGATGGATTGCAAATTTGAGGGTAGAGGCAGCCTGTGTAACTTAGCTAGATCTTGTCTCAAAATACAAAGTAAAAACTGGGCTGAGGGTACAGCTCAGTGACCAAGTGCTTGCAGAAAGCATGCTTGAAGTCCCGGGTTCAACTCCTCAATAGCAAAAAAATAAAATAAAATAAAAAATAAAATAAAGAAGTATTATATACAGTATGTCTTTTTTCACTTAACAAAATGCCTGCAGGGTTCCTTAGTGTGGTGGCACATGCCAGAATTTTTTCCCTTTTTAAAGTTGAATAATATTCCATTGTATACGTGTGTGTAGATAATGTATGTATATAATAGGCCATTTTTATTATTTTTGAGGTTCTCTAAGAAGAAGCATGGGCTGGGATTTAGCTCAGTTGGTAGAGTGCTGTGCTGCAGTCTCTGAGGTCCCGAGTTCAATTCCCAGCACCACAAAAATGGCAGAAGGACCTGGCAGCCTACTCCAAAACAATCAGCCATTAAAAACTCTGTGTCACCATGAGTCAGACTCAACTTAATGGCACCTAACAACAACAACGTGTAGGATCAAATTCTATCTGCAATCTCTGACCTGTGTTACCTTGAGTGGTTCTTAGAACCTCTCAGTCTGTTTTTTTTTTATCTGACCATTTATCATTTTATAATGATTCAGAAAGGTGGTAGAGTTTAGAAAGAATATATTCCAAGTCCTAAAACATAGTAAGTATTCAACAGTTATACATTTCCCTCACATTGTCTGTCTTAAAGAACTAGGGACATAAATTAATATTAATATTCTTGGTGAATCTTGCTTATCAAGATTAGAACCTGTGAACTAAAGATCTCTAAAGAAGCCCATCTGTGTTAAAGATTCTGCAGACTGGCAGATTAGAACTTCAAGATTGTGGAGAGATGGAATGCTGCAGCACAAGAGCCAAAATTATATTGGGCTATCTTTAGTCCCCTTAATGGCCATCGATTACCAACCTCTGTATCTGACCTAACATCCTTGTGACTATTAGGTAAAACCCTTGGAATGTATTACTAGCTGACCACCAACTTCCACCAACCCAAAAGCCAAGAATGTTACAAGATAGCATCTGAAAGGTAAAGAGGTTTCCCGTTTTCCTGTAACCCACCAACCTGATATCATGACCAATGTATTTTAGTAAATGCACTGATTTATGACTTTCTTTTATTCTGTGCTTAAAAAAATTCCAGTGATACCTGAATCCATGTTCCCAGGTGATAGTCACTCATATTTGGCTCATGATCAACTCTTATTCCTTTTGAACAAGAGCTGTATTTTGTGTTGACAAACCTGTTATCTGATTATATTGTATTTATTTTCCAAATAATTTAAAAAATACTTATAATAATAAATATCATAATATGCCTAAATGTCTCTCTCCCCTCTCAACATCATATATGCTTCTTATTTTATTCTTTTCCTAAAAATATCAATACCCCTCTACCCCTATTTGCTTCCCCCCCATGAGTAATTTATACTTTAACTTGATTTCCAACTTGCTCACACCTCCACTTGTTGTTGTTGTTAGGTGCCATCGAGTCGGTATCCGACTCATAGCGACCCTCCTAGGGTTTTCAATGGCTGACAGTTTCGGGATTGCCTTGGGAGTGGATTGCCAGGTCCTTCTCCCATTTTTGCGGGGCTGGGAATTGAACTCGGGACCTCAGAGACTGCAGCGCAGCGCTCTACCCACTGAGCTAAATCCCAGCCCCACACCTCCACTAATATGTACTAATTTGCCCAAACATTGTCCAACCTTTCTCCAAGTGATAAAGTAAATGTCTGAGATCAAATTTAGGTACCATATCTATGAAACTTTTTAAACACACACACGCGTGTGTGCACACACACACACAAATAATATTTAGAGTTGTTATACACTAACATATTGCATTCCTTATAGACACACTGTTTTATCATTCTTGGTCTACTTGTTTTCCCTACTAAACAAAGATGAGTACAGAGATTGGTTCTTTTTCTCTCTAACATCTACTATAATTCCTGGCACATAGTAACTACTCGAGGCTGGGGTTTAGTTCAGTTGGTAGTGTTGCTCTGTGCTCTCTGAGGCCCTGGGTTAGATCCCCAGCACCACAAAAATGAGAGAAGGACATGGCAATCCACTCCTGAACTAACCTTGAAACAATAAGCCATTGGAAACTCTATGAATAACAAACACAGACATAGTGCCAAGAATGACACAGTGTTGGGATCTGTTTCCTTCTGTTGTACATAGGGTCAGTATGAGTAAGACTCCACTCAAGGGTACCTAACACAACAAGTAAATACTCAAGCGCTTTCAGGAATTCAACAATACCATAACATAAAACAAAAATTCTCAATCCTCAGTAATAATTCCAAAGCTGAGATTCAAACACATTCTTTTAAAGACTGATATATCACTTTTACGACTTCACAATGCCCCCACTGAATTATACAATTAAAAATGGTTATAATGGTAAAAACAGTTATGGATATTTTACCATACTTAAAGGGCAGGGGGCCTCAATTTAAAGTTTAATTCCCAGCTATCCCTCAATGAAAGACTGTTACTTTCAACTGGTAGATAACTACATAAAACTGTATAGTACACTAGTAATTTTATGGAGTCTGGAAACTGATGAACATGGTTAAAACCTTGGTGTCATCTGTGTAATTCTAGGCAAATCACTTAATCATTCTGAAGCTCAGTTTCCTCATCTGTAAAATGTGGCCTGTTAACAGTACTGATCACATAAAACTACTGTAAAATAATCCACATAAAGAATTGTGTAAACACTCTGTTTTCAAATTAAGCTTCTTGGAATGCTAGATAATCTTTAGCCACAAAAAGGAAGAGACAGTTTTAGGCCTTCCCTTCCCCCCTTACCCTCAAGAAGATTTCACCTTGAATGCTCTGCTTTTATTTTACAGATTGCGCTTTCAAATAGGATTTTTAAAAAACAAAAGATTTCCCACTCATCTACTGCTTATATTGTTAACATTTTCCTCTGCAGAAAGCTAGCCATTTACTAAATTCATTTACTTTGTTGGCATCCACACAATTTAGTCTTACTTTGCATCTCACAGAAAGGGAAAGTCTCTTAAAACACAATGTCACATGAGTAGAACTCACACAATGAGACTTGTGATGAAACTTTTTTATTTTATTTATTATTATTATTATTTTTTTTGGTCTTACTGGGGATTAAACCCAGAGCCTTAAGCATACTGAGCAAGTGCTCTCCCAGTGAGTTACACCCTTAGCCTGAGAATAATTTTTGCTACTGAAATTAGATTACAAACATCCTAGTTGCTACTATGCCTGCAGCTGTGGCCCTGTGGCATCCGATCCCACCAGATCTCGGAAGCTAAGCAGGGTCGGGCCTGGTTAGTACCTGGATGGGAGACCACCTGGGAACACCGGAAACTGTAGGCTTGGGAGAAGGACCTGGCAACCCCCTCCCAAAAATCAATCTGCCACTGAAAACCCTATAAACAGCAGAGAAGCACTGACAATAGTGTTTCCCCTATCGTACAGAGGGTCCCTATGAGTCGAATACCGACTCGATGGCACCTAACAATAACAACAACAAGTTGCTGCTAAGACAGGTCAAGGTGTCTTAACTGAAGTAGTCATGAGCATTAATCACACTCATACAAATTAAGTATAAATGTATACTCTAATACCAAATAAATTTCAATTAGTATCACAAATGGGAAACTCAAATGCAGAGTTTTCAAAGATTGAAATATAAAAATGAAAAACTGAGACCACCTAACTTCAAGAATGCTTGCAGGGTTAAAAAAAAAACACATTTAAAATATGAAAGTTCTTAATAAATGTAGCCTTCCCTCTCAAATCTGTCATCTCCATCATCTCTTTCCTATCTTTCCAAGGGCCACAAGACATTCAAACCCTCCCATGACCATGAGCCTTCTCTAGAGGTCCTGGGATTCTTCTGCCAATAACCTTCAATGCTGTCTTCTTTAATACTCTCATGACTTTTTTAATACTCTCATGACTTTTTTCATTCATCCAATCTACTGTATTACAATCACCACTGTAATTTCATCTCCAGGTCCATCCAATTCAATTAACATTTTCTGAATACTATTTCTAATATTTATTTCATGCCTGCTCCCTTAATATAAAGTCAATACTAACTTCTACATTTTTAATACTAAATAGTTTAATACTAATTTGTACACTTTTTTTTTGGCAATGAAGCAAGGGCCTCTGCTTAGAAATTTTTCAATTCACTTCTCTCTACTTCTTCAGAGGTAAATCTTTCACCTCTCAATACCATTCCATCTAGCCCTTCAAAGGGACTTGTGCCCACACATATTCCATCACACTCTAGGATCTTTAATCATCCCATTGCAATTGTCTACGTCTCTTCTAACTTTGAGCATCAGCGAATCCTCCCTAGCATAACAAAACTGTACAAACCAAATAATACTATTTTTATCTTTGCATGCAATGCCAAATATCAAAAATAAGTGATCCACTGCTTCCATTTTCTGAATACCCATTTGGCTGTTAACCTCTTGTACTTTATAGTTTCTGCCCACATAAAATTACTGCAACCGTATTATCAATAACTTCCTAGACAAACCCAAATGCTGTTTTAATCCCTGTCTTTGACCACTGAAAAAACACTTGCCATCACTAATCAAAGTGATGAGAGGCTAACACAAATGCTCTTTTATTTGAAACCTCCCATCCTCTGTGTATGCCCATTTAGCACATACCAATCAGATTTTGAGCGCTTTAGGAATAAAAACTATGGTTGTGTACAGTGGCACGCACACACATGTAATCCTCAGCACTTGGGAGGCTGAAGCAAGAGGATAACTTGAGACCACAAGTTCAAGACCAGCCTAGGCAACATAGTAAGATTGCATTAAAAAAAAAAAAAAAAAAAAAAAAAAAAAAAAAAAAAAAAAAAAAAAAAAAAAAAAAAAAAAAAAAAAAAAAAAGAGGAGGAGGAGGAGGAGGAGAAACAATGAGGACGACTACAGACTACCACCACTACAGACTCCCACCACAACTTATTCATCTCCAGTACCAATTACCATATTAAAGAGGATACGACAGCTGTTTAAATGTTTTCTAAAATCAGTTCAATTAGCCACTTCACTTTGTAGAAATTTTCCTACCTTCTATGACACTACACAGTTTGGGGTTGTCTTTCCTGTGGCTTTCCCTGCTTTTCTAATTGATTTTGTCTAATACATAGAAGGTTCTATGCAGTGACTTTATGTGTACCAAATTCAGTTACTCAGCATTTCATATTGAATCAGATCTTAACATATCTTCAAATAGCCTCTAAAATGTGATTTCACATTTAAATCTTTAAAAAATTCAATTTCATTTTTCTTGAAATACTATAAATGACTGCTTTAAAATATTTTTCTTACTACTGGTATAAAATAAAGATATAAAACCAAATTTCACATTACTTTAGGGAGACCATCTTGCATCTTTGTGCCCTTCTTGAGGTTTCTGACCTAAGATACAGTACATAAGGAAATAATAGCTTGGGTCCTTGGTTTTATAATTATGTAAATGCCCTATCAGCTGACCTGGGAGTTCTGACACATTTCTATTCATTTCAGGAATAATATGAATCTCACAATGCCTTTCCCCTCCTTTCCTAGGACCTTATTTAAAAGTGTACTACATATTTCACCTAATGGCTATCAAATTCACCTTGACAAAAAAACTTCCTCTTCCACTATCTCCTTCAGTAAGGCTCAAATAAGCTATAGATATGCACTTTTTCATTCTTCACAAATCATAACCCCTAACATGCTATACTAGTCAATCTATTTTTAAAAACAAAACTGTTTTAAGGATCAAGAAAAGATACAGTATCTCTTACCATTTGACTACTACTTCAAGAATATAAAACTGTGCTCTGCTAGAATCTGCTGTAATCCAACAGGCATAACAAGGGTACTCAGTTTTGAACTAAAAAATCTTTATGTTTGTTATCTGATATGTCTTTTTACTATATCTCATTTAGGTAAAAATAGCTATTCATCATCAAATATTTATTTTTGAAGATAAAATACACCATAAAACTTAGCAAATATAGCAGTATATTATTAAAACCATATAGCAGAATGTGGGTAACTTAGCCCTTTTGTATGCTGCTTAAAAAATAGTATGAATGAGAACAAATTTAGGAAACTATAAGACATTACTGATAAAGCTGAATATATATATGTATGTCTATGACTAGCTTTTCTACTCCTAGAAATATATACTTCCCAGAAATGTGTGTACATATGCGCCAAGACATGTATAGGAATGTTACATCTGTATCATTCCTAACAGTACAAAACCGAAAACATCCCCATTATGCATTAAAATCAACAGCAATGAGAATGAACGAAGTACTCATATACGGAAAAATAGATTTGTCTCAAAGAACTATGCAAAAGAACATATACTATATCATTCCATTCAATGAAGTTCAAGAACAGGCAAAACTAATTTATGGTTTTAGAAGTCAGGATAATGGTCACCTCTGGGAAGGTAGAAAGGGAGTGATAATTAGAAAGCCATATGAAGGGAGCTTCTGGGCTGCTGCTAATGATAATGCTTTTTTTGACCTGGGTGGTAGTTTTGGAAATGTGTTTACTTTTTAATAAATCCGACTTACATACATATAATTTATATGCTTTCCTGCATATGTGTTGTAACTTAACAAAAAGTTTTTCCTAACAAGATGAAGTGTAAGTAAATATTTATAAGCAACAAAGTATATGTTACTTGAAAGAAACTTGGCAAACAAATACAGCGTGGTCTGACAGGATGTCAGTAAATTCTGTATACTACTAACTTCAACATACTTTCACCAAAGCAGAACTAATTAAGTGTACTCTTCTATTTAGATATGGAGTGAATTCCCTAAACTATGGAATCTCTGAAATGTCTTCCCTCATATCAGAAATCTCAAACAATTCATTTTCTCTGTATCTCAGTTGTTTCAACTGTAAAACAGACTGAACAATTGTACCAAATTTACAATCTTAAATTCCTAGATTTATTTAAGATAAAGGTGCTCCTTTTTTAGATGGAGCAAAATCAAAATTTTTTGTTTTGTTTTGTTTTTTGGAGACAAAGTCTTGCTGTGTAGCTAAGGCTGGCCTTAAACTCTCAATCCTCCTGCCTCAGCCTCCCAAATGCTAGAATTACAGGCCAGTGCCACCACTAGGCACAAAAACAAAATTTAATTAATATTTAATTGGCCCTCCCTCCTTGCTTTCCTTCCTTCCTTCCTCCCTCCTTCCTTTCCTGTATTTTTGTAGTGCTGGGGCCTTGCACATGCTAGGCAAGTGCCAAACAACTGATCTGTATCCCCAGACCTAATTGTCTTTTATAAGATACACATCGCAATGACAGAAACATAATTTTTAAAACCTTGAACTCACAGGGTTGGGGATTTAGCTCAGTGATAGAGAGCATCCTTTGAAAGTACAATGCCCTAGGTTACATCCTTGTTGTTGTTGTTAGGTAAGCGACCCTCAGAGGGTTTTCAAAGGCTGACTGTTCCGGGATTGCCTTGGGAGTGGATTGCCAGGTCCTTCTCCCGTTTTTGCGGTGCTGGGAATTGAACTTGGGACCTCAGAGACTGCAGTGCAGCACTCTACCAACTGAGCTAAATCCCAGCCCGGTTACATCCTTAGCATTAAAAAAAAAAAAAAAATTAGGCATGCTCAACCTGTATTTGAGTTCAGTATTTCTCTCAAGACTTCATATCTAATCTGAATTATAAGAATATTCACAAACATTCAAAATCTGAAATAAATTGTTAAAGTGATCATCTCAGTTATCAGTTTTAATAAATATAAAGCTTGCTTCTTCCTCTTGAAACATACTTCATGAGTAGGTTTTAGCATGGTGTCAGACCTTAGTTAAACCTGTCCTGAGACTCCTACCATTCACATAAAGGCAGACTGAACCTCCTGAAGCACATGACTGGGAGTTGTGCTCAAAACTTGATTTCTAGCCGGCGTGGTGGCGCACACCTGTAATCCCAGCAGCTCGGGAGGCTGAGGCAGGAGGATCGCAAGTTTGAGACCAGAGGCAGTCTGCGTAACTTAGCGAGACCATGTCTCAAAAAGTAAAAAAAAAATGGGTTGGGTGTGCAGCTCAGTGGTCCAGCACTTGCAAAGCATGCAAGCATGAGGCCATGGGTTCAACCCCCAGTACCAAGAAAAAAAAAAGGAAAAGAAAAAAAAGAACCCTTGATTTCTTGGCAAATCTTTTCTTCCTCCAATCACCACTATTTCAGTAAATCACACACCACCATTTATCATCTAGTTCCCTAAGCCAGGAATGATCAATAAGTAATTTTTGACATCTTTCCTCTGATATACAATCCATTATGAAGCTGTCAATTGCTTCCCATGCCCCCATCTCCTCTCTCTCTCTCTCAAATATGTATGTATTTGAGAGGAAGAAGTAAAGGATATCTACAAAACATATATGGAAGGTGCATATTTAATCTTTTACTTTCCTTCATCTCTGCAGCTGCTGCTCTATGCTGGCTACCATTATGTCTTACAGGTACAAACACAGTATTACAGTGTCAATGCTTTCATTCTTGCCTTTCTCCAATCCATTTTCAAAGTGGTATTTTTAAAACGTAAATTAAGCTGGGCAAGGTGGGTGGCCCACGACTTTCACCCTATGGACTTGGGAGTCTGACGCAGGAGGATAGCAAGTTGCAGGCCAGAGGCAGTCTGTGTAATTTAGTGAGACCCTGTCTGGAAATAAAATAATAAAACATAGGCAGGGGGTGCAATCCAGTGGTAGAGTAGTTACAAAGTATGTGTATGTGCAAGGCTTGAGGTTCAACCCTTAAGGACCACAGACACAAAAATAATAATAATAATAAAATGAAATAAAATGTAAATTAAGTTCTTTCTTTCCTCATAGCCTTCAAACACTTTTCACTCTTTCAGGAAACTGTGTATCTTCTTTACCTGTCTGGCGTCTTATTCTTTAATGTCTTGACTTAAATATTTATCACAACCTGAAAGAGGCCTTCTCTGACCAGAATCTAAAATCCTCCGCATTTGTCTCTCATAGGATCCTGTTCTTTTCTTTCATTGAATTCATCATAAACTCTCATATTTACTAATTTACTTATTCTTTATCTCCACTATTAGACTGTAGGTTCTATGAAGGCATGAATCACTTAATACATTATATATAATAAAGTAATAAATTAAGGTAACACTTAATAAATCTGCCTAATGAATGAGTGGGCACGTGTGCCCTAGAGTCCAAAGAATAAATTACAGGTGAAAGGGGCTTTCCCCTTCTCTGAGTCACGCGCTGTCATTTGATCAACTTTCCAACTGTTTCTAAAAAAGAGAAGCAAAAATATTCCTGAAAGCTTACAGGCAATACAGCAGATGAAATGTCAGGAAATTATATCAAATCAGAGAGACAAATATTTGGTTTCATGGGAAGGAGAAATCAGAAAGGGCCACAATGACAAGAGATGATTTTATTCACAAGGTGGAATCAGACCTGAGTATTCAGACTGGTGAAGTTCCAAGAGGTGGAAAGTAAGGGAGTAAAGCCCTAATAAGGAAGTAAACAGGCACAAAGGGCTAGAGGATAGTTGTAAAAGCAGTTAAGTGGCAACTTACAAAGTAAATACGTGTACAAAAGCTAAATGTACATGACGTCTACATACCACGTTAAGACTACAAAGCTTAAAATCAGCCTCTAACTGTTCATAAATTTGACTCCAATTCTTGGCTTTTAAAGCTTTTCAAACACTTAAACAACATGTTTTCACTAACCAACTGCATCAAGTTTCTATAGTCTTACCTATGCTCTTTATTTACTGTCCTGATTATATGGTGAAGTCTCCTCTGTAGACCTATTACTTCAGTCATTTTTTTTCATAGACTATGCTCTCCAGAATTATTTTTTTTTTCATTTCTGTATCTAGTTGACTTTTACATTTACAACAAAGATAAAGCACATTTAACACCTCAGAGTATCTAAAAATTTCACACATACCAAAATTTTACTATTAATAGTAGATTCAATAGATTTTGGGCTGGGATTTAGCTCAGTTGGTAGAGCGCTGCACTGCAGTCTCTGAGGACCGGAGTTCAATTCCCAGCACCACAAAAATGGGAGAAGGGCCTGGCAATCCACTCCCAAGGCAATCCTGAAACAGCCATTGAAAACCCTCTGAGGGTCACTATGAGTCGGTATCCAACTCCACGGCACCTCAATACATTTTACAACTATATTTGTAATGCTACTTCAGTTCCCACTCTAAATTTATATATAAAGCCCCTCCTCCTCCAGTTCTATCTTAGTTAAACCACAAAGGTCTAGTACAATATCTTGTAGAATGAATTTAGTTGCACTAGATAAGGATGCTGGAGCTATGAGTTACTCAAGGTACTGCCAAGTTGCAAATTCTGTCACTTCAATTATCTTACTCTTGTTCTTGGCTTTTTCCATTGAATATACTGCTTTCTTACATTTATTCATACCCGTCCATGTGAAAGTAGTCTTAAAAAATGCTTTGCCATGCCTGGTGGTTCACGCCTTTAATCGCAGCAATTCAGGAGGCAGAGACAGGAAGATCCCATGTTTGAAGCTAGAGGCAGCCTGCGAACTTAGAGAGAGCTTGATTCCAAATAAAAAAATTAAAAATGGGCTGTGGGTGCAGCCCAGTGGTAAGACACTTAAAAAGTATGTGAGCAAGTATGTGAGCAGTCCTGGATTCCACCCCCATGTAATGCATAAAAAAGAAAAAGAAAAAATGGGGGGGGGATTGTTTATATATCTGTATTTTCCTAACATTTGAAGTCCAAATGCAGTTTAGATAGATCTCAGAGAGACTTAGAATCCTAAAAGTGTAAAACTAGATGAAATTGCATTTTATACTGCTGAAATTTAAGGCTGACAAATACCAAGAAATCTGACTACAGCTACAGAGCCTGTTAAGTGACAAAGTCCTGATTCAGTCTCTTCAGCCAGAACTCCTTCCAAGAAGATTTTACTGGTTAAACCAGTACACTGTGTGTTGGGTTCATTTGTTTCCTAATGCTATTTCCTATGCCTTTAGGAATCAGTCCTAAGTTGTTGAGGAGTGGGGGTGTTTTGTTTAAACTACAATAACCACTTCCCTGGAATTGTTCAAGGATGACAATGCTACCCTTAACCAAATCTGAGAGGCAACTACTTTATTCTCCCAGGACATTTCAGGTCCATATTCTATGGTCTGTAATTTATAGGAAACACCCTAAGTACCCAGACTTGCCAATACTTTGTGGCAAGTATTTAATGTGAATTGTTAAAGCCATAGAAGAAACAGAAAAGTCTTCCAAGATACGTAATACAGGTTTAATTTGCTTAAAACGGTAGAGGTATTTCATTTAACACTTGTCAAATACCTTTGTAAGGCTCTATGCTGCCTGCTCTTAGCAAAAAGGTACATCTAAGTTCAAGTTCTGTTACTCCAAGAGAGCACAAAAAACACTGAAGAACCATCCTTACTACTGCAAAGAACAAAAACCTCCTCTCTCTGCAATATGGAATTCTCTCCTAAGTTCACCTTCTGTGTATGTGTTTGCAGACCTAGTGGTTCTTTAAAACTATCTGTACAGCAGTTATGCACAAAGTTTAGGTAGAGGGTAACACAGAACACAAGATAAGCCTTCTTTTCTGTTCACATCATTGTTGGTTAAACAACTGGAGAATCTGAGCCAGAAAAAAGGAAAAGGTGAAAAAGAGCATGCAAAACTGAAAAACTACAGTGTGATACTGATTTTATTGATGAAAACCAACTTTATTTAGGAGGGGAATTTCTGGAAATGAGTATTCCACATAAATGGATAAAAGCCACAACAGCATCAAGTCCCAGGCTTCCTGCAAAGTAATCGTGCAGCACAGTTCCCATCCCAACTTTAATTCTCTTCTACTTTGTTCTGAAAAGTTTTATTATTTATTTTTTTAAAGGGCAAAACAAAACAAAACAAAAAAAGGAACAGAGAGAAACCACTCTCTGAGCTGGCGGCTGCGGCAGGCCAGTAAGACAACTCAGGCTTTCCGGGTCGCGCAGGGCTTTGGGATGGATCTCCCTGAAGACAGCCCAGGAACCACCCACCGCGCCCCACACCCTGACGCGCACCGAGACAGAGACGGGGCTTGGCAGGGCTCGGGCCGCGCCGCGGACGTGCAAAGGCCCTCGGGGGCGGCCCTCGGGGCGAAGGATCCCGGGGAAGGCGAGGCGATAGGAAGCGGGGAGGGAGGCCTGGGAAAGTGCCGGGGGCGTCCCCGGGCCCCGGGGCACCCTGCGCCCGCTCGGGACGCCCTGTCATGAGTCACGGCGGCGAGACGGCGGGCGGGGGAAGAGGCTGCAGGATGGAGGGAAGCCCGACCCCCGCAGGCGACCCAGCCCCGGGGGAGGCCCCGATCCGGGCGGGGAAGGGGGGCGCCCGCCCGCTCCGCGCCCTGACCTCCATCTAACGCAACAGGCGGGGCGGCCGGGTCCCGACCCCAGGGTCTGTAGCGGGGCGGCCGGGTCCCGACCTCAGGGTCTGCGGCGGGGCTGCCGGGTCTCGACCCCAGGGTCTGCGGCCCGCAGCCATGACAGGCGCGGGGCGGCCCGCAGGCTGGCTGGGCCGCACGTGCGGGCAGCGCCCCCCAGCCCGGCCTCCCCGCCCCGGGCCCCTTGCCCCCGGCGGCGCGGCCCGTCCCGGCCCCCCGGCCGCGCGGCGGCGAAGGCACGTACTCACCGCCGCCCGCCGGCTCTAGCGCTTCGCCATGACGGAGGCGCCCCCGCCGCCCCCCGCCTCGGCCCGAGACTGACACGCGCGGCCGGCCGGGCGGGGGCGGCCGCCCGCGACCCCCCGGCTGACAGAGCCCGCCCCCGCCTCTCCCCACCAGTTGAGCGGCGGCCGCTGCCCCGCGGCGTCCCCCCGGCTTCCTCCCCACGCCGGAGTCGGCGGGCGGCGGCACTTACCGGCGGCGCGGCCAGGCCCCCCTGTCAGCGCAGGGCCAGGAGGGAGCGCAGGGAGGAGAGCAGGGGCGCCGCCCCCCCGCGCCGCCACGCACCCGCCTGATTGGCCCAGTGCACTCCCCCAGCGCGACCCCACCAGCCCCTGCGAGCGGCACTCCGGCGGCACCGGCGCGTCATTTGCATATTTGTGCCCGCGCCGCTGATTGGCCCAGGCCGCGGAGGGGCGGCGGTGACCGCCGCAGCCCGGGTCGCCGCTCAGGCCCCGTCGGGCTACTCCAGAGTGAGGATGCCCTCGCCGCTCCCCGTCCCTCGCCGCCCTGCCCGACCTAGCGCGGAGGGCGGCGGGAAGCGGGGTCCCCGCCCAGCTCCAACATGGCCCCGCTGCGCCGCCGACCCAATCGCCGGCGCGGTTTCTCCCGGAGCCCCCCGGCGGCCTCGGGGCGGGGAAGGGTTGGGCCCGGGCGCCCTCTGGCCGGAGCGCGGGGCAGTGCAGTAGCCGGGGCTCGCCTCGCCGGCCCCGCGGCGGCCGCCACGTCAGGCCGCGCCCTCGCGGCGGCCTCTCCCCCCGCCCGCGCGCCGCCAGCCCCAAGGCCGCGCCGCCACGTCAGGCCCCGGCGGGCACGCCCGGCCGCGAGCTGGCGGGTGGCGGGGTCGGCGCCCGGGTCACTCACACGCAGGGGCGCCGCGGGGTCGGCCGGGGATCCGCCGAGGGTTCCCGGATCCTCCTTTGCACACGGCCCTGGGTGCCGACCCGCGCCCAGCCGGGGTGACACGCGACTGGGCTGCGAAATCGGGGGCGCGGTGATGCAGCGATTCTGGCGAGGTGCTGAGCACCTGCCGCGGAGAGGCGCGGGGAGCGGGGCTGAGACTCCGCCGGCCCCAGGTTCGAGCTCACGGTCCAGATCGCAGGAAGGGGAAGAAAGGGTAGGGGAGGATAGAAGGGCAAGGACGACACTGGGTTAGAAGGGGACGTCCTTGAAAACCACTGTCCTACAAACGCCTTGGGACACCTGCGTTCCCTCTCCTGTCACTCATTAACTGGATGACATACATCAAATCATAACGTGTTCCAGGGCCTCAGTTTTCCTTTCTGTGAAATGAAGAGGCTGGATACGTTCTCCGGAAACCTTTCAGCTCTAAAATTCTATGGGTCTCTCTTCAGGCCCAGAGTTAACCTACCTAATTAAAAAATTTCAAATTTATATTGACACACACACACACACACACACACACACACACACACACACAATAATGGAATGTTTGGACTTCAGTCACCCTACTTATGTTTGTTCAAAATTGTACTGTTTTCACATCTAGTGTGGGTGATATTTAACATCCACCTTCCACTTGATGGAAATCTGAATTTCAATCCAGAAAAGGGTGTCACTGTTTTTGTTTGCCTGCAGCTGTACCACTGTGGTGTCCCATCCCATTATATCTGGGAAGCTAAGCCTGGGAACACCAGGTGCTGTAGGCTTAAGAGAAGGACTGGGCAACCCACTCCCAAAAAACAATCAGCCATTGAAAACCGTATGAGTAGCACAGAAGCACTGACAATAGTGTTTCGTCTGTTGTACATAAGGTCGTTATGAGTCGGACACCGAATGGACGGCATCTAACAACAATTTTTGTTTGTGCCTGGTCAGCATGGAATGGATGCAGTAGCACCTAAATAAGTTTTTTTTTTGTTGTAGCTGCTTTTGGTGCAGTGCTGGTGATGCTGACTGAACCCAAGGTCTCCCATCTGCTAGTCACACACTACCACTGAATACCCCACCCCAGTTAATTTCATTCTTATATTTTATATCCCCCTATGGCCTCCAGAATAGATACAACAATAGCTACAATAGATACAACTCTAGCTGAGATATTGGAAAGGGCTGGGAAGAAACTCTGCCAGAAAGGGTTACAATTACAGCTTTGATTCCTCTCAAGGATACTTAATAATAACCCCATACCGGTAAGGATGCACAGAAACATCTAACCTCTGAACTCGCTACACTACTTATTAGACTACTACTCCTAGTCTGCAAATCCAACTTGTTGAGTCAAATTGAAGGCCAGTAATGTCTCATTTATCTGACATCATAGACTAAGATACCCCATGTAAATGAGAAACTTTGGCTACGTAGAATCCAGCTGGTCTTGCTGTGCCCAGTGCCATGTTTCTGTCAGTAAGGCTCCCAGTAAATTGCAGTCTGCAATTCTGGATCTGTCTGCCTCTCGTTCTTCAATCTCATGACACTTTGGGACTCGTCCACATGCACCAGGACTGGGTCATGCTGGAACACGTGGGTATCCCTTTTGTAGGTATCACTAAGATGGGGCCTAATCTGTAGATCTACACTTTCAGGATCTTGATTGTATCAGTTTTTCCCCAAAGTGAACAAATACTAAAGCAGGTACTAATGAAGTCAAATTTTTGTCACTTACCCTTTTGTTGTCATACGTAAGAAACCATTAGCCAGGCATAGGGGTGCCTATAGGAGTAAAGAACTTTCCTCCCCCTCCTCTGACAGAAAACTTTGTTGTTTTCTTGAATTCAGCTCTCTGGAAATTACTCACATTTAGTGTTTAAAGTGGGCTGGGATTTAGCTCAGTTGGTAGAGCACTGCGCTGCAGTTTCTGAGGTCCCGAGTTCTATTCCCAGTACCGCAAAAATGGGAGAAGGACCTGGCAATCCACTCCCAAGGCAATCCTGAAACAGTCAGCCATTGAAAAACCCTATGAGGGTCGCTATGAGTCAGATACTGACTCGATGGCACCTAACAACAAGTGTTTAAAGAACGTTATAATTATCAATATTATTGTTACAATCAGTGAATGGATGCTGTCAAATATATGATCTGCAGAATGCTATTATTTTAAATTTCTGAGTTTTTAAGTATTACTTTTGGATGTCTCCTGCTTCACTGTTGGACTGACATTTCTCAGAGCTTTCTACCAAACAACTTCGTTTTCTACTTGTTTGATGCTTCTAAGCAATATGGACTTAGATATGCTTAAATGCTTAGATATTGCTTAGATGCTTCTAAGCAATATGGACTTAGATAAACTTGTATTAGTTTAGACTATCAAGCAACTGGGATTTCTAGATATGTTACAGCAGTTATAGACTGGAAAAGTTACAGCAGAGGATAATTCTGAACCTAGTTTAGAGCTAGATTGGTATATATGACCCTCTGCAATTGAAACTAGCAACAATTAATATCTTGAACAACATCAAAATCTAGCAACACTGGCCTACCATTTGTCCCAAGCCAAGTGGCGCTCATGTTGGACCTGGAGAGGTCTCCCCTTCCCACTCCAGAGTAAGAATGTCTCCATTCCTACCTAATGTCTTTCAAGGCAAAAGGTCTCAGACCCGTGAACACAATGATGTTAGCCACCAGAAAGTACGCAATAACACAGAGGTTTTCCACTCCCTGAATAAAACATGCTACAAATACTGAAATGCAACTAGTCCCAAGCATTATGTCAAGGCTTTGTTATTTCATTCTACTTTCTCAACCACTCAATGAAGAAGGGATGATTTTTCCACTTTGCAGACAAAGAGGGTCCAAAAATCTTCCCTAGTTACACAATCATTAAGTGGCAGAAATAATATTCAAACTTAGAAGGCTCTGGCCCCAAAGCCTGTGACTGTGAACCATCACGCTATATTCTTCCCTTCAGCCTGAGTTTTTAATTCCACATATATCAAGTTGTTGTTTTTCGTTTGTTTAAATTAATTTGGCACCTTAGAACGGGGAATTCCCTGCAGTAGCATTTCAATTCAGTTCACCAAAAGAACATCCCTTGGTGCAAATCTGTGGAAGTTTCCTGTAAGTTGGAGAAATATGAGCCAATTCCTCAGGCATGCAGCACCCCTATGCCTGGCTAATGGTTTCTTACGTATAACAACAAAAGGGTAAGTGACAAAAATTTGACTTCATTAGTGCCTGCTTTAGTATTTGTTCACTTTGGGGAAAAACTTATATATAATCAAGATCCTGAAAGTGCAAATCTACAGATTAGACCCCATCTTAGTGACACCTGCAAAAGGGATACCCACGTGTTCCAGCATGACCCAGTCCTGGTGCATGTGGACGAGTCCCAAAGTGTCATGAGACTGAAGAACAAGAGGCAGACAGATCTAGAACTGCAGACTGCAAATTACTGGGAGGCTTACTGACAGAAATATAGCACTGGGCACAGCAAGACCAGCTGGATCCTAACAATTGTCTATGGGTTAGGACGAGTGACTTCATTACAGCTGGAAAGCACTTGGTTTATTTTAAGATAACAGGGAAGAGTCAGGTGCATCCCCAGAGCTAGGATCTGTTGTAAAACTCCACGTAGGGCTCCAATAGTTTTTATCTATTATAGTTTGCTCAGGAACTATGCAGGAAAATACCACTAGGGTTACTCTAGGGCAGTTATGGCAGTTACAACTCAACATGGCTGCAATCATGTCAAGATGTATCCATCCATCAAGAGTCAAAACAATCATGAAAAAGAAGAAAGTTGGAGGACTCACACATCCTGAGTTCAAAATTTACTATAAATTAGGTGCTATGGTGCATGCCAATAATCCGTGACTTGGGAGGCTGAGGCAGGAAGGTCATGAGTTCGAGGCACAACTTAATGAGACCCTATCTCAAAATAAAAAATAAAAAAGGGACTGAGGATGCAGCTCAGGACAAAAAGATGAACTGAACTTCATCAAAATAAGAAAACTGTTGTGCTTCAAAGGACATCATTAAGAAAAAGAATCAGGAGTAGTGGTGCACACCTATAATAACAGCATTTGGGAGGCAGAAGCAGAAGGATTAGAAGTTTGAGGCCAGCCTGGGCTACATAGTGTGTTTGAAGATAGCTTGGGCTACACAGTAAGTTCAAGGCCAGCCTGGACTAGATAGCAAGACCCTACCTCAAAAACAAACAATCAGAAGAGTGAAAAGAAAGACAAAACACAGAATAAGAGAAAATTGAAAATCATATACCTAGTAAGAGTATCAGGCGGGATTTAGCTCAGTTGGTAGAACACCACTCTGCAGTCTCTGAGGTCCCAAGTTCGATTCCCAGCACGGCAAATATGGGAGAAAGATGTGGCAACCCACTCCCAAGGCAATCCTGAAAACAATCTGCCATTGAAAACCCTATGAGGGTCACTATGAGTCGGACATGACTTGACGGCACCTAACAACAAGAACAACAATAAAGGTATCCCCCATGTATCTGTCAGGGTGAAAGCTATACCATCAGTATCTCAGATAACAGCAAGGCCACTCATGGTGGACAGGTTTCAGCTGAGACAGACAAGGGAAAAGGAGTTGGCAACCCAATTCTGAAACAATTTGCATTAAAAACTCTATGAATAGCAGAAAAGCACTGTCAAATATACAGCCAGAAAATGAGCCCTCTGGGCTGGAAGGCATTCAAAAAACAACTGAGGAAGAGTTGCCTCCTCAAAGTAGTGTTAACCTTAATGATGGGAATGGAGTAAAGCCTCCATTTGCAGATGTGGGAGGACTCAAAATGAGAAGAAACATAGTAACAACGGGCTCAAACATAAAAAAAATGTGCATGGCACAGTGTTGGGTACTTTTTTGTTCTGTCATACACAGGGTCGATATGAGTCAGACCAAACTTAATGGAACCTAACAAAAAATAAGGGTATAGTGTCTAGAATATATAGAGCTCTTACAACTCAACAATAAAAAGACAATCCAATAAAAAAAGTGGTCAAAGTATCTGAACAGACATTTCTCCAGAGAAGATGTACAAATAGCCAACACGCATGTGAAAAGATGCCCAACATATTAGTCTTCAGAAAAATGCAAATCAAAATCACAATGAGATACCACTTCACACCCATTAAGAAGGCTATAACAAAAAACCACAAGAACAAACGTTGAAGATTTGGAAAAAATTAGAAACACTTACAATGCTGATGGGAATGTAAAATGATACAGCAGTTTTGGAAAATAGTTCTTCACAAAGTGAAAGACCGTTATCACATGATGCACCAACCCAAAAGAAATGGAAACATGTCCACAGAAAAACTTTACATAAATGTTCATAGCAGCATTATTCCCATAGCCCCAAAGTGGAAATAACCCAGATGTCCATCAACTGATGAGTGGACAAATAGTGGTTTATTCATACAATGGATTGTATTATTCAGCCATAAAAAGGATTAAGTACTAATACTTGGTCCAACAACAATGAACTTTTTGCAAACATAACGCTGTGTGATAAAAGTCATACACAAAAGACTTCACTGTATGATTCTATTTACTATAGATGGAATGTCTAGAATAAGCAAATCTAAAAAGACAAAGTAAATTAGTGGTTGTCTACAATCAAGTTACTAATAGGCACAGGATTCCTTTAGGAGGTAATGAAATCATTTTAAAACTAGATAGTGGTTGCCTAACTCTGAATAAACTAAAAAGCAATGAAGTGTAAGTTTTGTGGTAAATAAATGCCATCTCAATAAAGCTGGTTTTTAAAAAAAGTAATGCCGGGCATGGTGGCACACACCTACGATACAACACTCAGGAAGCTGAGGCGGGAGGATCACTTGAGCTCAGGACTTGGGGACCAGCCTTGGCAACATAGCAAAGTAAAGCAAAGCAAAGCAAAACAAAACAAAGGGATGTCCAGTCCATAACTTTCAAGTTTGTTATAGTATTATCCATATTAAATCCATATGTGTCTGTGGACACATGTTAAGACAAAGGGCATATTTTAAGTACTTTTACAAAACCAGTTAAGCAGCAAATAACTTTTTAATATGAAGATCATTGTACTGACACTGTTATTTCTCATACTGGGCTCACTGGTATTGTGATTTTATCCATAAGCCTGATACATGCCAGGCAAGTGCTCTACCACTGAGCTACACCCCCAACCCTACCTGTATTTAAATACGTACTCACACCACATATACATACTCACACTGTGAGATGCTGTTTGGGCTACAGAAGAAGACATTATTATTCTCTTACAAATAATAAAAATTACCACTAATAAATATATAATAAACATTGACCAAGTATATACATAAAATATCTTCTTGCTCATCTTTATTGACATTTATCCACAGGTTAAGGCACTAATGGAAATTCAAAGACCAAGGATAAGTACTTATTAATGTTAAAGTATGCATTTTTAATATTTTACAGATTTTATGAAGTTTCATAACTTGAATGTTTTATGCCCCATTATATTGTAGACTGTAACATGATTTCCATCTCTCTGCAGTAATGGAAAGTAGCCTGAGCAGCTCAGATACTTTCCACTCTAGGAAAAGAATCTTAATGGAACGCTACTTGATTCATCGGTTAGTAAAAACTAACTTCAGATTAGCCCCTGGGAGATGAGAGATTTTCTTAACTCAGTGAAGAACTCTCAAAGAATACTTCAGTGAAGAAAAGTTCTTAGACTTCTTTTCTAGAGTCTTGTTCAAGTAAATAGAAACGAGGACAAATAGGCTTTTAACTGTAGCTTAAAGCCCCTCAAAGATCATTTTTCAGTGTGGTCAGCACGGTTTTCCAAACTAGTTGTTGTAGTTACGTGCCATCGAGTAGGTCCTACTCATAGCAACGGAATGTACAACAAGTGAAACAGTATTGTCAGTGCTTCTCTGCTATTCATAGGGTTTTCAAGGCCGATTTTTTTTTTTTTTTTTTTTTTGGTGGTACTGGGGGTTGAACCCAGGGCCTGACACTTGCATGCTCTGCAAGTGCTGGACCACTGAGCTGCACCCCCAGCCCATTTTTTTTACTTTTCTGAGACAGGGTCTCGCTAAATTACACAGACTGCCTCTGGTCTCGACCTTGCAATCCTCCTGCCTCCGCCTCCCAAGCCGCTGGGATTACAGACATGCGCCACCACGCCCAGTAAGGCCAATTGTTTTTTAAGAGTGGATTGCTGAGTCTTTCTCCCAGGGCTGTAGCACCTGGTGTTCCCAGGCGGTCTCCCATCCAAGAACTGACCAGGCCCAATCCTGCTTAGCTTCCGAGATCTGAGGCCGCAGTGGTACAGCAGCTGCAGGTTTCCAATCTAGAAGATGCGGATAATAAAAACCAAAGGATATGCCCAGCCAGGGAGAGGGTTGGAGTTTTACTCCTAGGCCCATTTGATCACAGACAGATCTCAGAGTCTCCAACTTTTATCTAGTTTATCCCCTGCTTTTAGCCAGGAATACACTTCAAAGCAGGATCCTACTTGACAGTTCACATCTCACACTGTGAGCTTCTATAAACAGCTGCTTGTCCTAATCTTAAAAGGTCTTCAGGAAAAAGAAGTTTTGCTGCTATCCTTGATAAAACATTCTCCAGTATCTTCCTCCCTCTGTTTGTGCATGTGCTTCGTTTTGAGTAATATAAGCACTCCTGGAAAAGTTGCATTGGAATCAAGTTTGGAGGGATCAAATGAATGAAATGGGCGTGCTTTTTAAAAAATGAATCCATTCCACAAGTATTTAAAGAGTATCTCTGGATGTATCAGGCATAATCCTAGATGCTGGGAATATAACAACAAACAAGTTGGTCATGGTCGTCCGGCCTCAGGGCAATTTATTTTATGAAGTAAATAAATACCAAGTCATTAATTATTTTTAAATTAATTTTGGTAACATTAGAACTTCATTTGCAGGTACTGTAATTGGTGTGCTTAAAACACCATGGATGATCTATACCACTTAGCCTAAGATCTGATGGAAACTGTAAGCACGTATTTTTCTAATCAATTGGTTTGCTTTACAGGCATTCCAGGCATCATATTTTCAGAAGAAACCCACCCTGGTTCAATTTAAATCCATCTTGTCTTGTTTAAGATTCAAAACAATGGAAAACTGCACCTGGGGTCCCTGGTTTGTTTTTCATCATTTTTTTAATAGCCTGATTATAATTTGGTCCCCATGTTTCCATGGTGTCATTGGCCAGGTTTCATACCCCTACTTGGGTCTTGCCAGAGCTTCTAAAACTCACGCATGCCTGGACTAGGGGTGTGGCTGAGTGGCAGAGCACTGGCCTAGCATGTGCTTAAGGCCCTGGGTGCAATCCCGAGCACTGCAAAAACAAGACAAATCCTTTTGTTTAATAATTAACGTACTCCAGCTTTATGTATTTTGTTGTTGTTTCTTAAATTGTTGTTGCTGTTAGGTGCTGTCAAGTTGATGTCCAACTCATAGCAACAGACAAAACACTATTGTCAGTGCTTCTCTGCTATTCATAGGGTTTTCAATGGCTGATTGATTTTTGGGACTGGGTTGCAGGGTCCTTTTCCCAAGCCTACAGGGTGTTCCCAGGAGGTCTCCCATCCAAGTACTAACCAGGCCCAGCCCTGCTTAGCTTCCAAGATCTAACAGGATCAGATGCCACAGTGGTAGGGCTGCAGGCTTTGTTTTTTGTTTTTTTTTTTTTTTCCTTTTTTTTATTACAGGGTCATTTTTTCTTGGCTCATGTGGGTTTTTCTTTCCTTTTTGCTTACATTTGCATATTTAATGTGAAAAATGATATCAAATAATTTAAAAACTATATCTTTTCTCTAGCTTTATTGAAGTATAATCAATATACAGAAAACTATACAAAATTTGGGCTGGGATTTAGCTCAGTTGGTAGAGTGCTGCTCTGCAGTCTCTGAGGTCCCAAGTTCAATTCCCAGCACCGCAAAAATGGGAGAAGGGCCTGGCAATCCACTCCCAAGGCAATCCCGAAACAGTCAGCCATTGAAACCCTATGAGGGTTGCTATGAGTTGGATACCGACTCGACGGTACCTAACAACAACAACAACATACAAAATTAATGATAATTTGGTGAGCTTTAACATGCACATACATTCCTGTTACCGTCACCACTGTCCAGGTAATAAAGATATTCATCACTTTTGAAAGTTTCCTTTGGGTTTCCTCCAGTTTCTCTTTTGGTTTAGGGGAGTGGGGTGTGAGGGGGATGTTATCAGGAAGGGCTATCTATCTTATTAAGATCACATTTCAAGCTAGGGATGTGGTTCAGGAGTAGAGTACTTGCCTAGTGTATACAAGACCCTAGGTTTGATCTCTAGCACTCAAAATAAAATAAATAAAAAAGTGCTTTAAATAGAGTTGGGTTTTTAGTTTTGTTTTTGTTTGTTTTTGAGACAAGGTCTCCCTATGTGTCCTCAAACTCAAAGTCCTCCTGCCTTGGTCTAAGGAGTGCTAGGATTACAGGCATGTGCCACCAGGCCAGGCTAGAAGGCACTCTATTTTATCAAGACATCATTATCATGTCTTGTGTAAAAGCATCTGGGGACTACTAGAATTCTTGGGCTGTTGAGTGAGGACACATATTAGTTATCATTGCTTTCTTTGTGTGAATTCCACAGTTTTATAGAGGATGAGTAACCACATGCCAACCATGAAAATGAATTCCAGGCTTTATGACTGAAAGCAAATTTTAATTTAAAAGCAGGAGATCTTAACAGAGTTTTGCTGAAAACAAATCAAAATATCCTTTTTTGCCTGGTGCGGTGGTGCACGCCTCTAATCCCAGTGGCTTGGGAGGCTGAGGCAGGAGGATCCCAAGTTCAAGACCAGAGGTAGTCTGCGTAATTTAGCGAGACCCTGTCTCAAAAAAGTAAAAAAATAAAAAATAAAAATGGGCTGGGTGTGCAACTCAGTGGTCCAGCACTTATAAAGCATGCAAGCGTGAGGCCCTGGGTTCAATCCCCAGTATGGCAAAAAAAAAAAAAAAAAAAAGTATGTCAGTAAAACAAAAACCAGTAACGACAATAAAAAACAAACAAACAAACAAACACCCAAAAACAGCACATCAGGAGCTGGAGGTGCAGCTCAGTGGAAAAGCACATGTGTAGCTTGCTTGAGGCTCTGGGTGTGGTCCCCAGCAACTCTCTCTCTCTCTCTCTCTCTCTCTCTCTCACACACACACACACACACACACACACACACACACACACACACACAGTACGTCAGAGAACTGAATGTCGAGGGCCAGTCTGCCACACTGATAGCCTGTATTCTCCAGCTCTGCCACACTAACAGCCTGTACTCAAGTGATGGGGATTGACAAGCTAAAAGACTAAGGAATCTGAACATGAAATGCGTACTTTTGAATTTTCTCCTTTGCGTTCTTTGTCTCAGTGTCATGAAGACTGCTTAAATTCTTCTCCAGGTCGGCCATTTTTGGCTGGTCAAGTGAAGCCCTCTTTGGCGCGCATTACCCAGGTCCCTGGAGGGTGCTTCTCCGTGCGCTTCCTTCAGAGTGTGCACTGTTTGGCCAGGACATTCTGAGGGATTTGTGGAATTGATAAGGAATGACAGGCTGGCACTAGCTCTCCATCTGCTAATCCTCTTTCTAGATAACAGAAAGCAACAGGAGTCTTCTCCGCTCCTCAGACTCTACCTTCCTTACTCAGACCTTCTCACCTCTCCTCCCTCTGCCTCAACATTGGCTCAGGTACAGCTACTCCTCCTTCTTCACATCCTACAAAAACGGTCCCACACGTTAGGATTCTTCTTTGGCCCCCAATTTCCTAGTTTGTTTTCTTTTTAACACTTATCACAGTTCTGCTTACATATTTATCACTGGTCTCCGTCCAATAGAAAGAAAGCATCGTGGGGCATAAACACGTTCAGTCTTGTTCCTTGCAATATTCCCAACACCTGGAATACCCAAGCACCCAGGTGCTCAATAAATATGAATTTTATTTATTTGTTTGTTTATTTTTGTGGTACTGGGGGTTAAACACCCAGGGCCCCATGCATGCTTTGCAAGCCCTCTACCACTGAGCCACATCCCCAGCCCTTTATTTATTTTTTTTTACTTCGTATTTTGAAACAAGGTCTCATTAAGTTACACAGGTTGCTCCTGACCTCGAACTTGAGATCCTCCTGCCTCCACCTCCCAAGTCACTGGGATTAAAGGCTTGAGCTACTGCGCCCAGCAGTAAATGTGAACTTTACTCTGCGTGAATTGTTCATCTGATATACCCGGAATGTTCTGGTACAAAGAACTGCTGTTAGGTTAGGGGTGTCGTTTGGTGGTTAAGTCAGTTGCCTAGTATGCTTGATGCCTTTGGCTAGATCCCTGGCTGCACATACATGAAAGAAAGAAAGAAAAAAGAAAAGAAGGGAAGGGAAGGGAACAGGGAAGGGGGAAGGGAAGGGAAGAGGGAGAGGAAGGAAGAAGGGGAGGGAGAAAGAGAGAGAGAGAGAGAGAGAGAGAGAAAGGAAGAGGGAGAGAGAGAGAGAAGGAAGGAATGCTACCATTTCAGTTTATCTCACTTGGTTTAAACAAGACATTGGGCACTTCAGAAGTTCTCAAACCTCACTGTGTGCTGGGCTTGTATGTATCCCTCAAAAGTCCATGTGATATAAACTTAATCTTCAATTTCATATGTTGACAAAGGTGAGGCTTTATAGAGACAGGCAGGCGCTGCAGTGCATATCTGTAATCCCAACAACACAGGAGGCTGAGGCAGGAGGATTGTGAGTTTGAGGCCAGAGGCAGCCTGTGCAACTTAGAAAGACCCTGACTCAGAATAAAAAAAATTTTAAATGGGCTGGGAGGGCAGCTCCGTGGTAGAGCACTAGCACAACATGTGCAAGGGCCCAGGTTTAACCTCCAGTACTACAAAAAGAAAAAGAAGAGGGAGGTGAGCTAACACGCTTGCTCCATCACACCCCGAGTTGCCCTGTGCCATGTTACGATGCTGTGCGAGGTCTTCATCAGAGGCTGAGCAGACGCCAGTGCCAAGTCCTTATTCTCCACAGCCATAAGTTAAATAAAACTCTGCTTTTTATAAGTTATCTAGTGTCAGGTATTTTGTTATAGCAACAGAAAACCAACCAACTAAGACATTGTACATTAGAATCACCAGAGAAATTTGAAAATTACCTGTGTTCAGGGCTTGCCCACACGTAGGGGTGCTGGGTCCTGGCATGAGTACATTTTAAAACTCTGCATGTAATGACTTTTGCAGGCAAGACAGAAAAGTATTGCTTTTGGTCTCAGGGATGCAACTCAGTGATAGAGCACTTGCCTCATATGCATAAGGCCCTGGGTTCAATCCTTAGCACAGCAAATAAGATAAAGCAAAACAAAAATGAAACTAGGCTCAAGCCAGGTGTAGTGACACATGTCTGTAATCCCAGGACTCAAGAGGACCATGAATTTGAGGCCAATCTGAGCTACTAGGGGGACAAAGTCTTTAAAAACAAAAACAAAAAACAAGGCTCATGCTGTAAGCCAGATGGAA
This sequence comes from Pedetes capensis, assembly GCA_007922755.1. Lineage (NCBI taxonomy): Eukaryota > Metazoa > Chordata > Mammalia > Rodentia > Pedetidae > Pedetes > Pedetes capensis. The sequence continues at coordinate 70 of VMDO01012281.1, read as the reverse complement.
TCCACTTTCCTCCTCCAACTAGAAAGGCCAAATGGCTATGGTAAAATGGAGAAGACGCAGGATTAAAAAG